>CAIGRB010148588.1:22004-65448 GCA_903798255.1 Fraxinus quadrangulata
AAAAACACACACACACACCAAAATTTAATCAATTTGAATCTCAAAATCCAAACGACATCGTTTACCTCAAAATTGCGACCGTTATACTTCCATGTTTGGAAAACCGCAAGTGCACGCCCAACTCTAGGCGCGCGCTCTCTTTCTTCCCTGTAAGTAGTGCTCTCCTATCTGCATAAATTTGTCTGTTTCTCCTTTCCTTCTCAGCAGTCATAATTTATTGTCTCCTTTTTCAGTATCAAATCAAGCATCTTTTTGAATCTAATCCATCTCATAAAGGTAATAATAGCTTGCTAGACTTTTTACACATTTTCAACACGATGTTGGTGTATACGTGATTATTTGTAGTTCTCTTCTTTTCAAACCCATTTTTTCTACAAACCCAGAAATTTGATGCATTTTTTGTGTATCCATGTTTATGTGCATGAATGTGTGTGTATGTAATTTGTATACAGAACAATTCTAAGTTAAAAAGGAAAGATGGGTTGTGCGCAATCAAAAGTGGACAATGAAGAGTCGGTTTCGAGATGTAAAGATATGAGAAATTTAATGAAAGAGGCTGTTTCTGTGAGGAATGCTTTTGCCTCAGCTTATTCTGGGTACTCAATGTCCCTCAAGAACACTGGCGCCGCCTTGAGCGATTATGGCGTAGGCGAGGTGCCTCCTGCGGCTGTGTTAAACGCTGACCCGTCTGGGTCGGAGCAGGCACAGCCACCAGCTCCGCAACCTCCGCCGCCTTCCATGGTGGATCCAAGCTTTCCTCTCCCACCGCCACCCTTACCGATTTTTTCCCCTACCCCGCCCATTAAGCGGGCCGTTACCATGCCAGCGGGGTTGTCAAAAACAGAGAAATTGAAGGTTATTGGCGTTGATGAGAGTGATGTTTATGGTGAAGAAGAGGAAGGGGAGGAGGAAAATTTTCTTAAGAGGAAAAAAGAGGTTGAGGAGGTGTGCCCAAAAACTCCGATTCAGACCCCAAATCAGCAGACTCCACCAGAGATTAGAGGCATGGGATGGGATTTCTTTTTCGCAGACAATATTCCCCAATCCTTGTTGGGAGAGGTTGAGGATGAAGGAGAGGGTTTCATGGATGGAGATGGGAATCTTAACAACAACGGAGGGAATGTGGAGGTTAAGTTCCCGGAGAAGCAGGCAGGATTGGAGGGGATTGAGAATCTTAACAACGTGAGAGGAAATGTGGAGTTTAAGACCCCGGAGAAGGAGAAGAAGGCAGAACTCCAGGAGATTGAGGAGTTCAAGACACCAGAGGAAATGCCAGTGAGTGCGGCGAAGCAGTTTATGCATTCAAACACCGCAACACTGGGAATGAGTAAAGGAATTGGTCTGAGGAAGGTGGAGGGAAATAATAATGGTGTAGATTTTTTGAAGATTTTGAATCAGATTGATGATCTTTTCCTTAAGGCTTCTGAGGATGCACAAAAGGTTTCAAAGATGCTGGAGGCCAATCGGATGCATTACCATTCCAACTTTGCAGATAATCGAGGTGCTCATAGCATTTTACAATTTGGAAATATCTTCACGATTGATTTGTTCTTATATTATGCATCTTTTATTCAAGTTGTTTTTACACTTGAACAAGATACTTTTTTGATATTGGATTCACATTTAGTGCAGGCATCCAGGTTTATTCAAAGGATGCAACTTGTGCATTTGTAAAACTTAAAATCTGTAATCTAGTGTGCTTTACAGTACGGTTATGATTCTTAAGAGACTTGCATGGTGCATTATTTTTCATTTCTCTGCATGAAAATCCATTTGTAATTTCAGCCCCTTATTTGCAACTGGTCACTTTAGGTTAACCTATTAAGTTTTTGGGTGTGGACATTCTGTTTATATAGGTTTTAACTTTATTAAAATTCCAAGTAGTTGGAAATCTTTAATCTCTTTTGACACCAACAATTTCAAAAATATGTAAATGTGAAGGTTTGTTCACATAGTTACTAATGTTCTAGTTGCTTTGGATCTTCTAATGTAGCATTGAGCTTATAGAGTAGTGAAAAACAAGTCATTAGCCGACCTCAAATTTGTTGGGAATTAGATTTAGTTGGCTTCTTGATTTTTGTTGGTGTAGATCTCGCGATTTCTCCTGTTTTCGTCACATAGAAGATTTCCGTTTCCATAAAGCTTTTAATATTTTTTCCATATCTCTATGATACAACTTAATGTGAAAACTGTAGCAATCTGATAGATCAGCTGTCAGCCGCCTAACAAATTGATTTATAATACCATGTATTTTCAGGCCACATTGACCATGCAACAAGAGTCATGCAAGTTATTACATGGAACAAATCTTTTAGAGGTGTACCTGATGGTGATGTGTCCACAGATAACTTCAAGGCTGAAGAATATGAGACACATGCCACAGTTTTGGATAAATTGCTAGCGTGGGAGAAAAAACTGTATGAAGAAGTGAAGGTACATGGCATCCTTTTCTTCATTTGTTATTTATTCATGTTCTTTTTTGAATTTAGTAGTCGGAAAATTTTCAAATTGGCCCTATTTTAATGGTTAAAGTGAAAAACAGCCTTCTCTCAGTTTTTGGCTTAAAAGGCTTTAGTTACAGGCCAAATTACTTTCATCCATTCTGATATTTTACCTTGTAAAAGGCTCCTCAACTCGATTAGTCCAACCCAATGGTCGAGTTTTTCTGAGAAATATGTCAGTATCAAATATAATAACCATCCAATACTTCAGCAAGCAAAAACTTTTTTTATCCCATGTTTAGGCTCTATTATTTCCAAAATACATTTTTCCAAAACTCATTTTCAACTATATATTCTTCCATAAAATAATATTCTACGTAAATCCAAAACTTTTCCTTATCTTTAACCACACGTTCTCTAAAAAATCACTATTCAAAAAAATATTTTCTCCCAAAATCACATTAAAATGGAGCCCAAACAGGGGCTTAGTAAAATAAATGTAGTAAACCAACACAAGCACAATAATCTTTGGGCAATGAAAGCAAGAAAGGCAATGGAGTCTCTACCTTCACCTGCTCTATGAAAGAAGCAGCAGAATCCATGACATTTTAACTAAAGAAAGAAGGGGAGTAGGTGGGAATTTAGGAGGAGGCTATTCTAACTTGGGCCACTTTAAAAAGATCTATCCTTTTGTAATTAATTACGAGGCAATTTGCTTTATGGTTTTGATTCATTCACCTTTCTTGTGTTAGCGAATTGGAGAAAATGATCAGTTATGCTACCTTTAGAAATGAAAACACCCTTGTGTCTTTTATTTAACTCTCTATCTGATTAGTGCAAGACTGGATTTTTCTCGTCTTTGTTTCTTTCTAGACCTTGTGGCAGACCACTAGGCATTTTTGTATCTATATATCTTGATATCCGGTACTGTTTTTTGTGTACTTATCATTTTCCTTGGCATGTGTTTGCTTTGTGCTCATAGAATGGCGAGGTTATGAAGGTTGAATATCAGCGCAAAGTTTCTGTGCTGAACAAGTTGAAAAAACGCGGTGCTAGTTCTGAACAATTGGAGAAGGCAAAAGCTGCTGTTGGCCATTTGCATACTCGGTATATTGTTGACATGCAATCATTGGATTCAACGGTGTCGGAAGTGAATGATATACGAGACAAGCAGCTGTATCCAAAACTTGTGGCTCTTGTGCATGGGTAATTTTCTATTCTATTGCTCTATTTTTTGGCCACTTTAAAAGCCATTTACAACAGCATTGAATTGGTTATTTGATGTTAATTACTATTTATTTAAGTGTCAATTCAGTTTGACATTGTAAACCTTGATTCACCATATAACTCAACTCGTTCCATAATTTTTTTCCATCCAGCACCACTTCCGAACTTGTATTGAGACACTGAATAAGAAACCTGGAGATTTGATCCATAATTTGCAATCCAGACTATCGGCTTGCTGTTTCGGCATAAAATGGTCCACTTTCATGGTTTTAAAATCGGATTATATATAAAAACCTACTGTTGCCTGCGCTCCGTGGGATTAGTGGTTATGTACTCATGTAGTCATGTTCAGAATCAAAATGGACCCTTCATATTTTGACTTCTAATAATTGGTTCTTTTGCAGTTTTCTAAATGTTCGGCTTGAAGTTGAACCAGTTTTCAGCTGAACACATATCAGTTTAATGTAAAATTTACACCCTTCATAATGTAAAATTTACACCCTCAAAGCTAGGTTTGTTAAAATCAGTACACGGCGGGGACATTCATTGCCTTTCCTAAATCTTTGTGATGGTCTAGTTCTTTAACCACTTAAATATGTCTCCTACGAGTTATATAGATTTTTGCCACTAATAGGCCTGCATTTCACCTTGTATTTTATAGCCATATGGTTTTTGAACTGGTTTTTCTCTTTCTTATTTTCAAGTAATTTGTTAATGAACTTGAAGGATGGCGACGATGTGGGAATCCATGTGCATGCATCATGAAAGCCAGCTAAGAATTGTGATGGACCTCAAATCCCTTGACTTCTCTGGGATTCTCATTGAAACGAGCAAACATCATCAAGAGCGTACGACGCAGCTTCGGAACGTCGTCCAACAATGGCATTCACAATTCGAAAAGCTAGTGACAAATCAAAGACAATACATCAATGCTCTTAACAGCTGGTTGAAGCTAAATCTCATACCGATTGGGAGCAGCTTAAAAGAAAAAAACTCATCCCCTCCGAGAATTCAGGTGCCCCCTATTCAACAGCTTCTTCATTCTTGGCACGATCATCTTGAAAAGCTTCCCGATGAAGTTGCCAAAAGTGCAATTGCCTCCTTTGCTGCTGTGATAAAGACAATTGTTGATCACCAGGAGGAAGAAATGAAGTTCAAGGAAAAGTATGAAGAAACCAGAAAGGAGTACTTGCGTAAAAAACAGGCATTCGATGAGTGGCATCAGAAATACACGCAGCGCAGAACTCCACCTGAGGAGATGGACCCTGAGAATGGCATAGAAACGAATGTCAAGGATCCAGTAGCCGAAAAACAGTTTGTGGTCGAGAGCTTGAAAAAGAGATGGGAAGATGAATGCGAAGATCACCAGAAACACTGTATTCAAGTGAGGGAAAAGTCACTCGTAAGTATCAAAAGCAGGCTTCCCGAGCTTTTCCGAGCCTTGACGGACTATACTCGTGCGTGTTCCGATGCTTACGAGAGACTAAGGTTGCTTACGCAGTCGCAGCAGCAGTCAAACAGGAGTTTATAAGCTTTCATGTTATATTTAACGTAGGGAACTGCAGTTTTTCAGGAATGAGGTCGTTTTCAAACATTGCAGTTTTTGCAATATTTGTTGCCTGTCCATTTTGCTTTTCTCAAGCACTGAAATTCCTTGAGAAAGACTTTGCAAGCTCGTAGTAAATCAAACTTCAAAGTTATTTTGTTGAAATATGATATTTTTAAGTTGCTTTTCCATAAAGTCTCAACTTACTTTAACTTATAAGCACGGTCAAACATGTTTATATAGTGTTTTCCATGTGTTTGTGTTCTTGCTTTACTATTCACCTGTGTTTCACTTTTACTACTAGTGAATTGTACGGTTTATTCGCAGTGTTATTTAATTTTGTTCAGTAATGTAATTATAAATATCTCTAAACCTTGAATATAGTTGAGAGATTTTTTCGTTATATCGACAAAACATAGTAGTCCGAATTGAATAAAACGAGATGGTTAGAATATAGGTTTACGTAGTTCAAATTTGATTTAACGCCATGAATGAGAACGGGTCCAAAAGAAGTCTTCTTTGATAAAAGTATGAAGAACCAAATTACGTATCAACAAAATAATAAAGAAATGTAGAAAATTTTGTCATAAGATTGTTGTCGAAAATCAACTAAAACAAATCAAAAGAAGCAACAAATAATAATAACAATAAATAAACCAATATATACAGTAACAAATTTCTTTAAGATAAATTTAGCATTTGCAATTTAGTGTATTAAATTCTTATATAAGTCTATCCCCAAAATACAATACTTTACTAAGACTAATACAATATAATACTAACATTGTCGGTCGAATCAAAATTTGATTGTAGTCTTCTTGATCGGATGATTTTGATTGCTAAAAAATCCTTAAAATCTCAAATATTTTATTTCTGGAAATTGAATTTGAAAATAATATGAAAATTACTTTGACAGAATTTGAAGAATGAGGATTTAGATTTCAATTATACCCAACTGATTTAAATGTACGAAATGAAATTAAGAGTGTTATATTTATAAAATTTCATGTATCTTTTTGTGGAATAGTACATTTTTGACATGGATCGATTTAGACTATATATCACCAATTTTCAGAAAGCAATCTGAAGATCCAGATCGCACCATGTCGTAATGTTCCACGATCTTTCTATATGTACTCATTGTATTGGAATAGTCGCTTCTATTCATCGTACCCAATCAACATGGATACTTTGAAGACTTAATTCATCTATTTACCATCAAATTAACTAGACATAAGATCCACCTAAAAAGTCTCTAAGAAGAACAACATATCCACTCGAGGTATACTAAAAGGAAAATAGCTTAATATTGATTTAAATCTAACTTGTGAGAAGAGTCCAATCGAGAAACTATAATAGTCAAAGTGCCTTCAACTAAATGAATGCCAAAAATATGTTATTAAAATCATTTAGTAACTACACTATATTTTAACACATAATCGAGCATATCCCTTGGATGACTTCTCGGTTGCAAAAATAGTGGTGGCGGCAATGAATTTTGAGAGATTAAAATATGGAAAACCTTAAAAAAAAATTAAAAAAAAAATAATTTTTTTATGCCAATCAATTACTATCTTTTTAAAAGAAGATCAAATGAATTAACATTTTAAGAATTCGAAAACTCTGAAAGTTAAAATAACAATATATAAGAATATACGAATTTAAATATTTTTTGCAAGTGACATTAGCTGAATTTAAGCAAAAAAATGATAGCCCAAAAGAATTAATTATTTTCTATTTTCCACTAAAAATCCCAAACAATAGAACTGTTTTTTCCTTGACAACTCAAAAGAATTATTTAATTTTCCATTTTCCCCATAAAATGTAATTAACAATGAGAGCCGGTCGCCGGTAAAAGAAACTTCCCGTTGGACTCAATCAATTTTGAAAAATGTCACAAAAATAAACGGCAGAGATTCAAGCGAGCCATAGATCTCATCCGTCCATGGGCGATAGCAACCCTGAAGGCTTGAAAGTTGAACCCAATGATAGTATTGGGAGCATCTTTTATTTGAATTTAAGGGTCGTTTTTTCCTCTCTCTAAACACAGTCACAAATTACTCATCTCTCTCGAATTCAGCCTGTAGCAGATTGTTTACTTGTTCTGAAATATTTATACATAGAGATATATACCCTGTGTTGCGTTCTGAATTGATTCAATTGAATTTGTGAAGCTCGTTACTGTAAGTTTGACCTTCTTGTTTAAATTAAGTTAAATTAGAAGTTTTGATATAATTTTTTCATGTTGGAGTGTGCCATATATAAGAGTTTCGTGATTAGAACCCTAGTCGAGATGATTTTTTATTACAAAGTTAGAGAATTTGAAATTTTTAGATTAAATTTGTGGTCACGTCCGATGGACAATTACAGCCCTTGATTTTCTATCTCAGTCAGGTAAGCTTGACTATTTTTCTAAGTATGTTCACGTTGAACTTTATGGTCGAGCTATTTAGAAATTTTGTGATCACAACCATATGCGTTAGGATTTTTTTTGTTTAGAATTGTAGAATTTGATGTTTTAAGATTTAAATTAATGGTCACATCTATTATAATTTTTTATTTAATTTTCCAAATTCTTGATTTTCTAGCTTTTGCCTAGGTTGAGTTTCCATCTATTGGAATTATTTCACTTTATTTATTTTGCACTCAACAGATTTGTATCTTTCTCTCCACAAGATTGACTGCTATGATTTTGATAATTGATCTGAAATTCAATGTTGCATGGATGCTGTCTATTTTTACTCGAATTTGGGTCGCCACGGACTCGTCTACTTTTTACTTTGAGCATAAAATTGTGTAAGCTCAAGAAGTTATCATTGAAGTTTGAAAAGCACATTTAGCAACTGATTACAATTTTTTTTCTTTTAGTTTTCCCCAAGCCATAGTTGATAGTAAAACATGAGCTGGAATGATTGATATTTGTTGAAGAATTTATTATAGCATTTAGTACTTCGCATTTTCAATTTGTTGTATTGATAAAACTTTGTGACCCCAAACTCTGCACGTGCCACACGGAACAAGAATTTTTGAATATGGTTGGGGTCCACTGCAGAATTAGTTTGTTTTTCTTGGGCAAAAATGCATTTTAAGGTATCATGTTTAAAATTTTTACTTTTACTAAATTTGGTATATAAAATTTGAATTTTTTCATTTTCCCGTGCAGTCATGGATATATGTTAGTTGCCACATGTCACATTGTATTAAAAATTTTATAATGAGTTGTGGAGCTCACCAATCCTAGAAGTCGATCCGTGGTATTTAAAATTTGAATTTTTGTCATTCCCCCGCATAGTCATGGGTTTCTTAAATGTTAGTTGCCACATGTCACATTGTGTTAAAAATTTTATAATGAGTTGTGTAGCCCACCAATCCTAGAAGTCGTTTTGTGGGATTTAAAATTTGAGTTTTTCATTTTCCCGCGCGGTCATGGGTTTATTAAATGTTAGTTTCCACGCATCACGTTGGTTAAAACTTTAAATGAAGGACACCGAGAAAGAAATAAAAATTTTGAACCTTGGCAGTCTGTTCAATGAAAAATTGGCTTCATGTTTTAATGAGGAAAATTTCTTACAGATGCAAGCTTTCCTTAAATATTCAAGTTCTTCACAAATTTTGGTTTCCCTGAAATAAGATGCCGTGATTGTTCATTGGATAAAGTTGATGCTTTCAGAATACCTATTAATTTTTTACATCTCAAGCATAGTTGCATTGCTTGTTTACGTCCTAACATTTTTGTCGTCTGAACTTCTTCACTCTTAACCTTTGACTTTATCCTAGAATAAGTTAGTGCCTAACTCATTATAGGGTAGCATATAATGATTTGGGGAGGAAAATCTAAAGAAAATTGCCGACATGTGGGAATCGGGGTATTCAGATTTGCCTGTCTGTCACACAAATATGGAAAGTGATACAGCAAGCACCACTCCATCAGATGGCTCCAGAGATGGTAAACAAGGAGTTCAGTCTTTACACGGGTAACTTTCTAAGGAAATGATTATTTTTCAGGTCGTTAAGTATTCATTTTGTTTCATCAGGTTATCTACTTTTGCTATATTATGTCACAACTTGGTGATAAAAAAAGGTCCATTTGCTTGGCATAGTGAGTGCTCATTTATAGTATATTAAAAAAATCGTTTCTTGATTCATACGAGTTTTGCATGATTATCAAATAGGAGGTGAGGTAGGTATGCTTTGCCTAAATGCAACATATACATGATTTGTTGATTCTTCGAACACATGATCCCTGTGATGTTAAATTCACTGGTTTACACTTAATGGTCCTTAGTTTTTGAAGAAGTATTCTGGAAAACATCTACTTTGCTTTTCTTTTAGGTCAAGCTGATGACCAACCGCTCAAAAGTATAGAGTAATAACTGAATCCGCATACTGTGTGGAGTTTTTTGCAACCACAAAGATCAAATTATGCAATTTTTTGTAAATTTTTTTTGCAGGAGAACGAGTGGACCCACAAGGCGTTCCACAAAGGGACAATGGACTCCAGAAGAGGTAAATTGGCATTTTCATCTAATTTTAAATGGTATTAGCAACTTGAGTTGTAGAGAATAAATTTATTCCCAAACCAGCCACCATTTTTTAGACAAGTGAGGACAATTTTGGCTTTGCCAAAGGTGTGACTTGTATAGTTGTAAAGTGTTTAAATTTGGAAGGCAGAGGGCACCTTATGTTCCATTTCTAAGTGAAGGCTCTCTCTCACCCAACTACACCACCACAAACCACGTTATATATTCACTTATATTATACAATTATTAAAACGGTGTGTGCTTCTCTCCAGGTTTCTTGTCATTTAGATGACTACAATATGACTAACCTGTAACTTGATTTTTTTTTTCTTCTCTTTTAATTTATGATTCCAACAGAATTAATTTTTTCCCTACAGGATGAGATACTGCGCATGGCTGTTCAACGTTTCAAAGGAAAAAACTGGAAAAAGATAGGTAGGAAAAAGAATTGAAGCTTCTCTCCTTTACCACTTGTTTAACAAGAAAAAGACATGTCTGATTAATCTCCGCCCTTTTTTTTTCCTATTATTTCTAACATCACAGCTTTTGTTCATTGATTTTCTAATTATCATTTGGTAATCACGTTGAACTAGCTAGCTAGCAAAATTTGTTCAATTTCCAAATCTTCTCATAGGGTAACACTATGTAGTATGTTCAGCCTTGGAATGCATGTGACTATAGGACAAGACATGGCATGAACTGTGAAACTTTTTTTATATTTAGTATGGACATTAATTGTGACAGTTAGTTTCTGAAGTTTTTAGTTTCTATGGACCTAAACGAAGAAAGTTGGGCCAGACTATACAGAGACTGTTTTGAGCTAGGGATGCGTTACTTCAGAACATTATTTGTTTATAACAATTTTGGGGACACTTTGCCTTGTATTATTACAACCAAGTTTGCCGTTTGGAACTAGTATTTTACAGTATATGGTCATAAAAACTTGCTAATTGTTCAAGCAATGTTAACCTCATTAATTGCATGGGGATGTAATTAATTAAATCAAAGAATATTGAAAAAGTGTCTTCCTCCTTTTCCAAAATACATGAATTTTTTAAGTTATAGGAACTTCCAACTATGTCAGAAAAAAGATCCTTTCTATATGAGCTCAACTGGACTTATGACTTATCTCAAAACAAGCTAGACTACCCATCGGTCTAGTCGGGATGATCTCAATCCTAAGATTGAGAGTCGCTCAACCTATATGTCATCCCTAATTGAAAATAAGTTTTTAGAGAATGTGATTCAAACATGACATAATGTATTTACTTGTATATCACATTTTCATTGTTATACCCATAAAAGCCCGGAAAATTATTTTAGACTTGAATTTCATTGGCTTGTCTATCGAAAGTGATATTTTTGGAGAATATATGGTTAAAACTTAAAAGTAAGAAAAATATGAGTTAAACAAAATTTTAAAAGAATATGTATTAAGCCCTTATTTGATCGCCATTATTTTTTGAAAAAAATGATGTTCTGAATGCACCTGTGTCTCAGAAAAAAAGAGATTTTTGAGTTTTGGATGAATGGGGTGCTTTAGAAGGCGCTTTCACACAGAAATGATCCATCATGGCTTGACAGGAATATGGAGATAAATGGAATCGAGTAGTTTGCATAAAATTGAGTTTATCAATACTCTTCCATGCACAAAACTATAATAACATTTGATATGTGAGGGGAATTATAAGATTCCTTTTTGATGCATTGAAAATTAAAATTTCTAAATGATCCCAGTTAGAATTAACACCAAGCCCATTTCATGTATGCTGATGCAAATGGCCTATTCTGCTGAGGATGAGTTGTGGCCTTTTGCTTTTACCAGGTTACCATGTCATATACTTTAATAAGTCTTTCTAATGTGGATTGTCAAGTAGTTTTTCTCAGCCAAAATGACAATCAATTTCTCACATTGTAAATTTTTTATTGGCATAATTCTGACCTTAAATTCCTATTGCCTACATTATATAGCATAGACAATACAATATATTTAAGATTGTGCTATATGTAGCGGAGTGTTTCAAGGACCGAACAGATGTACAGTGCCTACACAGGTGGCAGAAGGTTCTTGATCCAGAACTTGTCAAAGGTCCTTGGTCAAAAGAGGTTAGGAAACTATTATTTATTTATTCCTTCTGGATTCTTCTCAATTAAATTTAATATTGTTTCATTCTGGCATAAGAAATCTTAATGTTCTGTTTTGTGGCATATGATTACCCAACTAATATATCTTTTAATATGTGATCAGGAGGATGAAATGATAATCCATTGTGTGAACAAATATGGGCCAAAAAAGTGGTCCACCATTTCAAAGCATCTTCCTGGACGTATTGGAAAGCAATGTCGTGAAAGGTAAGCTTGAAGGAGCTTCTTTTGGTCTTGTAGCTCTTCAGAGGACCTCTCCGTGTTTATTTACAGCTTTCCACTGTTAAATAACTTCAACTAATGATTTTCCAAATACTTGTATTTATGTTTCAATTTTCTTTTAAATGCACTTCTCCTAGTGTTGGCTGGTTCATTCTTATATATCAATGAAGGTGCAAATTTCATTTCTTGTGATTAAACAGCTCTGGAAATTTTTTAGTATTTTTGTCACCGTCATCTGCTTTATTTGTTTATGCCATGCATTTCACAGGTGGCACAATCATCTCAATCCTGCCATAAACAAAGATGCTTGGACACAAGAAGAGGAATTGGCTCTGATTCATGCCCATCAAATTTATGGAAACAAGTGGGCAGAGTTAACAAAGTTCTTGCCTGGGAGGTCAAGTGATATTTAATAGTTGCATGAAGAATATTTTACTCTATTAGAGAATAAGAGCAGCTGCCATATATCATATATTTACCATCTCATTTATTCAGTCTATGAGTCTGAGTTGCTTTTATATACTCGTTTGTGCCATTAATACGGAAGTTTACCACCTTGAGTTCTGAACTATTTGTCTATATGATACCAGGACCGATAATGCCATAAAAAATCATTGGAACAGTTCTATCAAAAAGAAACTGGACACATATTTATCATCAGGCTTACTTTCACAGTACCAAGGTCCGCCTATTGTCAGTCATCGAAATCAATCAGCGACATCCTCTTCTTCGAAGGCACAACAGAGTAGTGAAGATGATACTGTTGTTAAAGACAGAGTAGAAATGGAGGAAGCTTCTGAATGCAGCCAAAGTTCAACTCTGGCTGGTTTGTCTCGATCTACAAATGACATGATCAATACAATTATACTTAATAGAAAGGACTTTGGAGTCAGTGAAGAATCCAATCATAAAAAAGATCCACGCTCCAGTTCAATGACACGTTCTGAAGATTATCACCCTGCTTTACCAGACATTACATATTCGATGCGGGAAGTGCCTTTAGAAATGAGTGACTCTTCTAAGTTTGTTGAACATGACTTCCCTTTAGATTGGGGGCCTTTTGCAGGGAAAGATTGGGAGCTTAATCCAAATGAGCTACCGGACATATCTTTGCTGGATCTGGGGCAAGAAGCATCAGGACTACTCATGCAAGCTATAAATGGCAGCAACAACCATGAAAATATAACCTTTCCACCAGAAGCTTCTATGGAATTGAGTGCTTCTACCGCCATGCGGAACATGGTTATGAGTTCTGATATGCCTAATCTTATAATTAATTCAGATTGCAGGGTGATATACCCTGAAAGGGGACGTGATGGATGTTATCCTGCTGAAAATGTTTGCTGTGGCATTGATGGATCTGCAGATTCGTTACTTCATCAATCTTCAAATTTCACGATCCCTGAAGGGGGAACTTTTGTTTCACAGTCTTGCTGTTCTACGAGTTCTGACATGTTGGGAAGCTCATTTAGTAAACCTTTCCCCGTTCCAAGTGAACTTCCTCCTGAAGATGGTTTAGAAATGTATGGTATCGATCCTTATCAGTTGAATGATTCCTTGCATGGAAATGTGGAGCAGGAGTATGTTCTTCCAAGAAAACATGATGATTTAATCTATTCCAAGGAGTCTGGTTGTTTTCCTTGTAAACATGGATCGGAGCAGGCAAACTGTTCACCAAAGCTAGTTCCAGTTAACAATTTTGCCTTAGCATCAAATGATACTCAAGGCTGTTCTTCCAGGGACAAAGATCCAGTTCTAAAAGATGAACAGAAGGATTGTGGAGCTTTGTTCTATGAGCCTCCTCGCTTTCCAAGCTTGGATCTTCCATTCTTCAGTTGCGATCTTATTCAACCTGACAGTGATATGCAGCAAGAGTACAGTCCACTTGGCATCCGCCAACTGATGCTATCTTCCCTGAATCCATGCAAATTGTGGGATTCGCCATCTAGGGAAGATAGTTCAGCTGCTCTTCTGAAAAGTGCTGCCAAAAATTTTACGGGCACACCGTCTATACTGAAAAAAAGACACCGCGATCTGGTGTCTCCTCTGTCAGAAAACAGATGTCAGAAGAAGCTTGAAAGTGACTTGAGGCAGGAATCACTTTCTAACCTGTCAATTGAATTTTCTGGATTAGAGGTCATGTTTGATGAATGTGTAGACCAGAAAGGACATATGTTGTCATCATCTCCAGATAACAGAAGAAACTCTGAATCTAAATGTGTAGAAAAGGAAAATGTGAACCCTGATCTTGAAGAGGGGAGGAAAGAGGGCAACAAAAGTGTTGTAATTTCAGGAAGCAGAACGTTACAGAAAGAGTTAAACAGCATTGAGGTTAAGAACAAGATAAAAGAACAGAGTGCTGTTATGGATGTCAAAAATATGGCTGGAGGCAATGATTCGATAAAAATTGTGAGTATTTTTTCCATCGCGTCTCTACTAGATGCAACTACTTTGTTAGGAACCTTCTTTTAATGCTACTAACATGCTTATCTTACCGATCAGGCCTTCTTAGTTAAATCATTTGCCTAGATGTTTAGGTCCCTAGATATAATAATATATCGCAGTACTTATAAACATAGATATTGCATTTTTATGAACTTATTTAACCATTCGGTTCAGCAAACAAGGCCTTTGCAGCTATACTTATCATGGACTGCACAAGCAGGAAATAACTTGGTTAAATGACCTTCCTGCATATTTTTACGTTGATGGAATTTCTAAGACATACTGTTTTATTGTTTCATTTATGACAGGTTAAAGATTCTTCTGGAATCCTTGTTGAAAATGATATGAATGACCTGCAATTCTTTTCTCCAGACCATTTCGCGACCAAGAGTGATAAAGAAATTGGCCCAAGTACTAGAATTCCCGGAAATAAATATTCTAGAAGAGTAGATACAGTTTTAAAACATGGGGATATCGCACCTTCATCTGAGACTCAATTTTTGTCTGTTGTTTGCTCTCCTCGAATGTGTGCGAACAAGGATGGCACTAATTTGGTTATAACTACATCCATGCAATCCACTAGTCCCTTGGCCATTAAAGCTGAAAGTTCTAGCAGTGTATTAGGTGTTGAAAACAATAGCATGTAAGTTGAGATAATCCGCATATTCTGATTCAGTTTCGTTTCATCGTTTGTGTTCATTTGCTAGAAATCTAGCTGTGTTTCTCATTTCCATTTTTGTATTGATTTGTGTTTCTAGATTTGTAGACACACCATTGAAAAGGAGCTTTGAATCTCCTTCAGCGTGGAGATCCCCTTGGTTTATCAACTCTTTTGTACCAGGGCCCAGAGTTGATACAGAGATAACAATCGAGGTATTGGAAAATGGTTATGGTCAAATAATTTGTTTAAGCTACTACATAAAATATATCTTCTCGTTAACTCTGCTTTTCTTATTCTTTTAGGACATCGGCTATTTTATGAGTCCAGGGGACCAAAGTTATGATGCCATCGGGTTAATGAGGCAGATAGGCGAGCAGACAGCAGCTGCATTGGCAGATGCCCAGGAGATTTTGGGAGAAGAAACTCCTCAAACCATACTAAAGGAAAAATGCTTAAAAAAACTGGAAGAAGAAAAGGATAACAATAGCTGTCAGACAGGCTCGACTTCAAATGTCTTGGTATGAGTGTTCTTGTTTATCTTATTTCTCCTAGTTCTAAATTGTGCTTAACATGATCCCGATCACTGCTTTTCCTCTTTCTGTACATTACGATTACACATTATGCTGCTCCTGTTTGGACTCCATTTCTCCGAAAATGCATTTTTTCAAAACTTATTTTCAACTACACATTCTTCCATAAATTAATGTTACACGTAAACCAAAACTTTTCCTTATTTTTTTTAACAGCATATTCTCCAAAAAATCACTATTCCAAACATATTTTCTCCCAAAATCTCATTTTTTATGGAGCCCATATGGGGCAAAATTGATACATCTTTTTCCTAGTGCTGTAAAGTCATCAACAGTTTCTATTATGATATGCGTATACTACAATGTTATGTAATCTTGCTTATGTGAACTCCAGACCAGTTGAATCTTCAACCCTTGGCCCCAAAAGAAAGACCGCGTCACAAAGTTGCAAATAGTTGTCTACCATGCTTCTGTTACTAACTAAAAAGGAGATGCATTTCCATCATTTGGTGGTGAAATTAGTTTCATCAAAGTAACTCAAGCTGAAAATAACAAGAATTTTCTTGTGAAATTTTTAAGCTTCTCGAGCTCATGTATTACTTTCATGATGAACCAGTCTAAAATGTCATTCGATTTACACTTGAGAGGACTGAATATTGTTTTTTCAATGAACTTGTGCAATGTGCTTGCTGACATTTCAAGATTATTTATATTTATCCTATCAAAAACTTATTTGGAACAAAACTTTGCAGACGGAGAGGCGCACCCTTGATTTTAGTGATTGCGGGACACCAGGGAAGGAAGCTGGAAAGTTGTCTAGCAGCATTGTTTTATCAAGTTCCTCTTCCCATCTCTTGAAGAGTTTCAGGTGAAAGGCGACAATGGCCGAGGCATTGTGCTGTAAAATCTGAGTGTCTATACATGTGTCTCATTTGATTAACGTATGAATTGATTTATTCAGTTGTCTGAATTTTGTCAAAGAATGTGGAGTTCTTATTTAATTATCTATAAGGTATTGTTTTGCTGAACTTTTATCATGATTATCTTGGCTTTCACAATGTAATTTTTATTTCGACAATCATTTCAAATGAAATCTCTACAATATTTTTAAGCTTGCTTATTTTGTCCATCAATTAAATTACGTTTATATCAACTCTTTGGTGCTTTTAGTAAAACGTCATAGCAAAAGATTGTAGCACACTTGTACATTTAGATATTGTTTTCTTTAAATATGTTTGACGTTAAATACATTTGTATGATGGTGTATTTGGATATTATTTTCACGGTGTTAGTTATATTGCACTTTTCGGTCAAAGTATTTTTTTAAATTTACCTTTTATTTTAAAACTAGAATATTAGGTTATAAATTACTCATTCAAAGTTTCCTACTAATCTAATCTCAAGGACTGCAGTTGGATAAAGTTGATATGCGATAACATTTTTTAACGGAAATTCAATGGGTCACTAAACTTTAATTTGTCACAATTGGATCATGAAACTCCAATTTAACTCCATTTGAGTCAGTAAACTTTAATTTTATTTTCAAGTTTCAACACTCCGTTACACGTCACATTCAAAATTGATGAATATTGTTCAATGATAATCATACCATCGTGAATCTTCCATGTAATCACAGTGTGACATGATAAATTACGATAATATCACGTTATAAAAATATTTTAACCTTTTGAGATCGAATTGAATCAAATGTCACTTCACTAGACGATGTTCTCATCTAACAAACAAAGAAAAATAAAAAGGAATAATAATGGACTAAATTAGAACATCTAAGAAACATATGGGGAGGTTCTGCAATTACTGAAGTCAAGGGGATTACACATTACAATTTTATTAAAAGAAAAACACTACAAAGACAAGTACGGGTTTTCGAAACTGCAAGCAAAAAAAATCCATTAAGAACAGCAGCTCAGATTCCTCATCGATGTTAAAACCCCAATTTTGGGCGTTCATTTTTAATTCAAAATCCTCAAACCCTAATTCTTACTCGTAAATGCAAAACAAGAGAGATATAGATACAGAAATTGTACAGCACACATATGCGTACATATGGGTAAGATAAAAATGGCGAGAACGGTAGATGCATTGCGGCAGGTCTTCATACCGAAACACGAGAAAGAGAGCCTCATAGAAGAGGAAAACACGTGGTACAAGCTCCAGAAGCCGTTAATCCTCCCTGCATTGATGGTATTATGTGTTGCTGCTTGGATTTCAACTGAGGATAATTCCTGGTGAGTTTCGGAATCAGCGATCCTTGGTTAATTTCAATACGGAATCTGGTGGTAATGGCGGCGACGGGGACGGGGACGGGAATGGCGAGATGGATCTTTTCCCCGTGGCGTTTGTTTTGACGGATCAAGGGACCGTTGATTATCACTGGATGGTTGTTTTTATTCCATCAGCTATGATTTTAGCTTTGTCGACAATTTATTTAGTTGCAGGTCAGTAAATGTTAAACGGCTCTCTTGATGTACTTCTATTAAGTGTATTTTTTAAAACAGCATCCTTGAACCCAATAATAATGTTTGTGTTGACCTCCGAATCGGGCGAGACCCAGTTGTTAATAGATCCCAATTCCTCTCCAGTCCACGTGTATGTTACCTTCACACTTAGACATCCCTGTTAGACTGCTCAGACGGTAGCTTGCGATAATTGCATACACTCCGACGCTCAAGTGAGATGGTGAAGTATATTGTGTGTGGAAGATACACAATAAACTGAAGCACATTGGCGCAGAGTTGTAGATTACTTAACAGTTAATGAGAAAAGACCAAGTATACATCACGGAGTAGATAGAAGAGGCCTTCTAGATGCTTGACACGTGGTCTCGGTTCAATTGGCGTGTTCAATTGTGTCATCCATAGCCATGATAGATGTGCAGACCCAGAAAAAAGGCTGAAAAGTTGTGATCTGAGCACCATCTATAGAGCTGTCACATCAATAAAGACTGCAACAAAGAGGTGATGCATCGCCTCCGATAACAATAGTGTTCTAGACGAGACGTCTAAAGGCATGCCCTAATAGCCTTGAAAGAGGGATGTGGAAGAGGCGATGCAAAGTGGAATGCTGACTTTGCATGGATATTTGCTTAGCTAGCTGCCACATGGCCTACTCCCTTAGGCAGAGGGGTAACAATTTGCATCCTTGAACCCAATAATAATGTTTTGGAGCATCTTTTATTTGAATTAATAGACCGTTTTTTCAGTTCTCTCTCTACTCTTTCTTTCTCTCTAAAAACATAGTCACAAATTACTCCTCCCTCTCTCAAATTTACTTGCAGCAGATTGTTGCCTCATTCTGATATATTGATAAAAAGAAATATATACACTGTATTGGATGCGGGCTGAATCAATTCGCTTGGAATTTGTGAAGCTATATTAGAAGTTTATTTATTGTGTTTGTGTTGGAAAATGAGGTATTTAAGAATTTCGTGATCTCGACTGTTTTTCTAAGCTAAGGTTTTTAAATCGTTTAAATCTATCTGTTTATGATGAATTTTATGGTTGAGCTATATAGGAATATTGTGGTCACAACTCTAGGTGTTATGCAGTTTTTGTTTAAAATTAGAATTTGATGTTTTAAATTTAAATTAATGGTCACCTCTATTATATCTTTATTGAAATTTCCAAGTCCTTGATTTTCTAGCTTTTGCTTCAGTTGAGTTTACATCTATTGGAATTATTTTATTCATTTTTTATTCAATAGTTATGTATTTCTTTCCACTAGTTTGATTTCTATGATTTTGATAATTGATCTAAAATCAAATTTGCATGGATGCTATGTATTTTTACTATAATTTGTGTTAGAATATCTCCTCAGCTCACGTTCTTCATACCTCAGCTTACAACACTCCTTATTCTAGCTCCTTCTAGTTTCTTCTTTAGTTTGTTATTAGTTGTTGGTTTGTTAGAATTTAGTCTATAAATAGAGCATTGTATTCACTTTTACATTTGAGTTTGATGAATAGTAAGTGTTCTACATCTTCTTCATCAGTTCCTTCAATATGAATCTATTCTCTTTTATTTTTTAATAACATACATGTGTCGATTAGTGATCTAATACATTAAATTGATAATTTCTTGTCGTCTCATGCGTCAAATCATTAATAGTCACGTGTATGTCATATAAGACGATTACAGTGTGAACGATTGTAAATAACATCAATGATTTGAGAATTCAAATATCGTATCGACTTTTTCATGATTGTTTGCTAGTATAACTTAGTTAAAAGTAATGAATTTCATTCAATTCTTTAAAACTATTGAATNTGTGTGTGAATGTCTGGTTGAAAATGAGTGTTAAGGACAAGTGATTGTCAAAGAATCAAATCAAAATCAAACAAGGGTTTAGTTTATTTTTCTTGAGCAACAATGCATTTTAAGCCTTCATGTATAAAGTTTCGAATTTTACTAAACTCCTGTTTGATTTGGATAAAAATTAGATATTTAATTGATTTTGATAAAAGTTGAGAAATATGTGCTTAAAAAGTTGATAAAAGTTGTGGGTCCCATAAAATGCGTGGTGGAAATTGAGTTTTAAGAAATGGGGATTGAACAAGTGCTAAATTTGGTATTTGAAATTTGAGTTTATCATTCCCCTATGCAAGTCATGGCTTTAATAATTGTTAGTTTCCACACGTCATGTTGTGTTAAATATTTTATAATTAGTTGTGAGGCCAACCAATCCTAGAAGTGGATTTTTGTTATTTAAAATATTAGTTTTTCCATTTCCTCACTCAGTCATGGGTTCATTAATCGTTAGTTTCCGTGCTTCACGTTGAGTTAAATTTTTATAATGAGTTGTGGAGCCCACCAATCGTAGAAGTCGGTTCATGGTATTTAAAATTTGATGGTTTAGCTGTGTACGGTATCGATCCTTATCAGTTGAATGATTCCTTGCTTGGAAAAACGGAGCAGGAGTCTGTTCCTGAAGATGGCAGGCGGTTTTTTTTATGAACATGGATCTGAGCAGGCAAACTGTTCACCGAAGCTAGTTCCAGTTAATGATTTTGTCTTATCATCGAATGATAGTCAAAGCTGTTATTCTGGGGACAAAGATCCAGTTCTAACTTTCGCGACTCCTGAAGATGGAACTTTCGCTTCACATTTTTGCTATTCTACAAGTTCTGACATGCTGGGAAGCTCATTTAGTAAACCTTTCCCCGTTCCAAGTCAACTTCTTCCTGAAGATGGTTATGTATGGTATTGATCCTTATCAGTTGAATGATTCTTTGCATGGAAATTCGGAGCAGGAGTCTGTTCTTGAAGGTGGTGGTTTTTTTGAGCACGCGGATCTGAGCAGACATACTGTTCGCCGAAGCAAGTTCCAGTTAATGATTTTGTCTTAGCATCGAATGATTCTCAAAGCTGTTCTTCCAGGGACAAAGAACGAGTCCTAACTTTCACAATTGCTGAAAATGGAACTTTTGCTTCACAGTCTTGCTGTTGTACGAGTTCTGACATGCTGGGAATCTCATTTAGTAAACCTTTCCCCATTCCAAGTGAACTTCCTCCTGAAGATGGTATAGTTATTTGCCGTATTGATCCTTATTAGTTGAATGATTCCTTGTATGGAAGTGCGGAGCAGGAGCCTGTTCATGAAGATGGTTGTTTTTGCTGTGAACATAAATCTGGGCAGGCAATCTGTTCACCGAAGCTAGTTCCAGTTAATGATTTTGTCTTAGCTTCAAATGATACTCAAAGCTGTTCTTCCAGGGACAAAGATCCAGTTCTAACAGATGAACAAAATGATTGTGGAGCTTTATTCTATGACCCTCATCGCTTTCCAAGCTTGGATATTCCATTTTTCAGTTGTGATCTTGTTCAACCTGGCAGTGATATGCAGCAAGAGTATAGTCCACTTGGCATTCACCAACTGATGATATCTTCCTTGAATCCATTCAAATGGTGGGATTCACCATCTAGGGAAGATAGTTCAGATGCTGTTCTGATAAGTATTGCCAAAACTTTTACAGATGCACCATCTATACTGAAAAAAAGACACCGCAATCTGGTGTCTCCTCTGTCAGAAAACAGATGTCAGAAGAAGCTTGAAAGTGACTTGAGGCAGGACTCACTTTCCAACCTGTCCATTGAATTTTCTGGTTTAGAGGCCGTGTTTGATGAATGTGTAGACCAGAAAGTACTTGTGTTGTTATCATCTCCAAATAACAGAAGAAACTCTGAATCTACTTGGGTAGAAAAAGAAAATGTGATTCCTGATTTTGAAGAGGGGAGAGAGGAGGGCAACAAAAGCTTTGTAATTTCAGGAAGCAGAATGCTACAGAAAGGGTTAAACAGCAGCGAGGTTATCAAGATAAAAGAACAAAGTGTCATAATGGATATCAAAAATATGGCTGGAGGCAATGATTCGGTAAAAACTGTGAGTATTTTTTCATTGTGTCTCTACTATATGACAGAAGGGGTGATTGTGGACCTTTGGATCTTGAAAATGCAACTACATTTTTAGGAACGTTCTTTTAATGCTACTAACATGCTTATTTTACCTATCTGGCCTTGTAAAATCATTTGCCTAGATGTAATTGTATATCACAGTATGCATTTTATGAACTTCAAGCCGACAATAAGAAGAATTTTCTTGTTGAAATACTTGAACTTCGTGTATGACTTCTTATGATAAAACCATTCTAAAATGTCATTAGATTTACACTTGAGAGAACTGCATATTTTCTCTTCAATGAACTTGTTGCAATGTGCACTATCTTTTCCACTGTAGCAATAGATAGTTATACCCTGCCCACTCCTTCTGCCCACACGGGTATATGCTATCAAAAATTTATCTGGACAAAACCTTTGCAGAGGCGCACCCTTGATTTTAGTGAGTGTCGGACACCGGTGAAGGAAGCTGAAAAGTTGTCTAGCAGCATTGGTTGCTCAAGTCCCTACCTCCACCTGAAGCGCTTCAGGTAAAAGGCGTTCATGGCCGAGGCATTGTGCTGTAAAATCTGAGAGTCCATACATATGCCTCCTTAGATTAGTGTATGAATTGGTTTATTCCGTTGGAAAGGCGCTCATGGCCAAGGCATCGTGCTATAAAATCTGAGAGTTTATACATATCTCCTTATATTAGCGTATGAATTGGTTTATTCTGTCGTTTTAATTTTGTCAAAGTATGTGGAGTTATTATATGAATTATCTATAGGTATTGTTTCGCTTTCACAGTGCAACTTTTACTTCAACGATAATTTCAAACGGCCTATTTGCAATATATATTTTGGGCTTGTCTACGTGTTATTATATTAACTCTTGGATAGTTATGAGATCAGAATTCTTGGAGCAACCTTTTGCTTGGCTAGAGCTACTTTATCTTTGCTCTTACAATTTTAGATCGTTTTTAGTTCATTTGTTGATTAGACGTTAGATTTTTTGTTATTATCTTGAATGTTTTCGTGATCTTGTTTCCAAACTCCATATTGTCCCTGATCCTACTACTCTGTCTCGAGTTTTAGAGGATGTTAAAACTCAGGCTTAATTCTTAAAATTCTTGCACCTACTACTCTGTCTTGGGCTTTAGAAGAAGTTAAAATTTTGGCTTAGGCCTTGTTTGGGGCACATTTCTCTGTGGACAAAAAAATGAACGTTGGAGCAGTCTTGACAAAAACTTTCCCAATTTCTTCTCTCTCATCCGAACAAAGAAGCCAATCGAAACCTGCTTGAGGTCGAAATTGCCCATAACCGTTCAATGGCCGCCATCGACCTTCCTTATCGGAACGTATAAACTGCAGCGATCGTTACAATAACATAGAAACAAGCCACATCTGCATTTTGTCACCGGAAGTAACTGGTTTCTTATATATCCTAAATCCGAGTCAGCGAAGCAATAGAAGTGCAGCGTCCACGGAGCTCTCCGTCGTGCTGTGCCTTTAACCGTCCGTTGACACTTTCGTCCGTACTAAATCCTTTAATCACAGCGACTTGCTGTGTCTTCTGCCCACTTCCTAAGTGCTTCGTTCTTGCTTGAAAAAATTCGACCACGGCCTTGACGACCTCGTTCCGACGACGGAGGCAGACAACGCTTACATTCACTCGCCAGTAGATTTGGTACAGTCCATAAACGTGAAAAGTGGCCGGTTTTTTTTTTTCGGCCATTATCCGAAATCAATGGAGCCATTCCCAAATGAGGTATGTTATTGGAGTAAGCTTCAATTACAGTTTTTATTTCATAATCGTTTTCCTTCCAACTCCGTTGGTCTACTTCCTGCAGATGGGTGACGTTCGGGGTCCTGGTTCGTCCAATTCGAAGGAGTGTCATAACGACTCCGCCTCCAAAAAATATGCGAAATGGAACCTGCAGAAAGGCGAACGTTTATTGCTGCCTGCGAACTATTAGTCAAATTCTGTGTGGTCTCAATGACAAGCTTCCAGTTAAATCACCACTAATTTAGACACCATTTTGTCTCACAGTTTCACTAATTCTAACAATAACTACTAGTGAAGTGCAAACTATCGCAATTTTGGGTTGAAAACTAGTCAAAAAACTTCTTGGAAATATACCAACCTAGAATGTATAGCTTAAAATTTAGGTGAATCAATTCAAAAGATTAAATGAGCAGTTACTCAAGTTGTGATAATTAGGTACTCGAGCAGAGACTATTAATACCACCACAAACATGAGTTTAGCATAATTGTATTATTTGTATAAGCAGAATGTATCGTGTGCAATGAATTTCAGTCTTCAAAATAGGAATAACAAGGTCCAAAATAAGCTGTTACATATATTCCACAAAGCAAAAGGATCGAAGCAATGATTCTTGAGGATAGATACAATAATTTGTCTGTTACTAACTCACAATGGTAGAAGAGTTAAAGAAAACCTGAAATTTCACTAATGTTCCAATATTATGAATCCACTAAATTTAACCAAACCCAGAAAACAGCATCAATAAGAAAAGCTGTTGAAAGATAGTAGTTTATTTATAAAAACAAGTATTAAAATTCCAACAAAAGATTGATACTTATCCTCCTCCATAAAAGTTAAATAGTGTGTTTTCTTCTTCACTTGTGTTTACTTATTAGGTAATATAAGTACATTATAACTCCCTATGTTTTTGAATTTATCCATTATAACTCGTCCAAGATCTACTCGTGTAAGTTCTTCTATTCGCAAAATATTGGTTCAATTTGATTCGTTTGAGAGAATACGTTGAATAAATCAATTTCTACCTAACGGTCCTGTCATTTCTCTTAACTTCAAAATTACAACGTCAATACATAATCAGCTTCCCAACAACCAGAACCATAAGCCTCGAATACTTAGGGAAGAAATTAATATGGATTTTCCGAAATGAATATGCAAATAAGCATAAATACAGATATATATAACCATCACCAAGCAAGAATATAACTCACCATTAACTCTAGCAAAGCCACACCGTTCTGCAAGTAAAAAAAAAATGTAGGCCGGCTGGAGGAGACGCAGAGGTGGAGGTCGAGGGAAAATGAATTGAAATGGAGGGCGCCTGGATGAGTGGATGAGGCTGAACCCTGATTTTTTAACTTTTTGGATTGGGTTGGGTAGTGGTCTTGGGCTGTTTACATTAGGGTAGTGGGTATTCGTAATATTTTTGGACTTCACCCTTGGGCTGGAAGCTAGCATTACTTCAAAAAAAAAAAAAATCTTATTTGAGAATTTATAATTTAATAAAAATATTTTTCTTAATTAAAAAAAGTTCGATTTGGGACCCAAACCAACGGTTTCAAACCAACGACTTTTATTCGATTTGCAGTTTCGTGATTTTTTTGTGCAGCCCTAGAAATTATGTAGTACACGATTCGCATTGTTCGAGGACAGTGCAGTTGAAGACCACAATGATGCAACCCCTGTCGATGGGGATAGTACTGGCTCGAACGATGCGAAGAGAAGTGCAACTCAAGTGTGAACGCTTCCGAAGCCCACAGTGGTGAAAAAAGAAAGTCGGCAACGATTTCGAAAAAAGGAAAGAAAAAGAAAATTTATGTTCGGGAGTTATCATTTTCTGTTGACCGGGGTAAACAGTGCCGCCAAGGAAGTGGCAGCGAAGCTGAATACCATCATGGTGCCGAAGGAAAATGCTGGAGTTGCGTGGATCGAAGAGTTGCTTACTGTTGGGATACTCAAGCAACGAACCCCCCTGTACTTTTTCGCCTGTACGCTTCATGTACAGAAGCGCTACCGGGATATGCTCGGCATGATGTGTGACACAATTTAATGAGCGCAACAAATAACTCTGTTAGTGATTCTACAAGTTCTAGTAATTTATTATGTTGTTTTTCTCCCTCATTTTTCCCGTGACACTAGCATCTTTCCACTCCTGTACTTATGTACGTCATTATTCTCTTGCGTTTCATATATTGTTGTGCTGTATAGGTTTGTCGTTAAAATTGTTTACTTTATTATGTTGCACGAATAGTACATGCATGGTGGACAAAACTTGAGTTATGTGAAAACACATTTTTCAGATAATCTTTCAGCATTAGCTGGCAAATGTTAGACATTGACAATGTGATGCAACTTTTTTTTTTTGGAAGATTTGGTACAACCTATAGTGAAAGGTGAAAACAACTTACATGCTACATTAACTATTCTATATATTAGGAGCTTCGAAGAAGAAATTATCATACTTGCGCTCATGAGTATAGTAGCACAAATTTGTACAGCTAAAATGAGAGATTCTTCAACTTGGCCATAAGAAATTTAACAATATCTTAAATCAATGGATGATCTCAACTTCAATTGTGCGCTTCTGTCGAGCTTCGACGAGGAAGAAGAATTCAAAGATGATGAGTTGTTTAGCCATTTGGCGGATGACGTAACGAAGTGGGTTACGTGCTGTAGGATCCCATACAACGACGCGAGAAAATACTATCGCAAACAGCGGCGTCACATTCAAAGGTTTCCTTTCTCCAGAAACGGACATATGTTTATGAAGGAAACAATGGAAGAAAAAAATAAATGTGCTTTCAAGAATTCCGAATGCATCCATAAGTGTTGCGACATTTTGCACATATTCTTAATAAAATTCCATTACCACCGGTCAATGTATCTTTTGTTGAAAAAATGTTCTTCATTTTACACGTTTTCCAATTCAAGTAAATTGTCAACAGCCTCCAAATTGAAAAGAAGGGAGAAGGGCGAAGATTTAATTGCGCATAAACTTTTCTTAGATCATAAGACAACATTTACTGTAGCAAGGCCCATGTGATGTGACAGAAAATGCATTATTGGTGGAAAAACTGTGGATCAAACGGAGTCTTAACGTCCTTATATGAAAATTCATTATTTGAAAATGATATATATTTTTTCAAAACATGTTTCAAAAAATAATATTTTCCAATCAAAAAATAATATTTTCCAATACGACATAAAAAATTAGGAATACACATCGTTGCGACGACAACTGCAACTTGTGTTTGAAATGAATAGCTAGGCATGTGGGCAAGAATTTGCCATTTTTGTTTCCACATACCAAAGGTGTGTTCACTATCTAACTTTTGCCAACTAATGCTGAAAGATTATCTGAAAAATGTGTTTTCACATCACTCAAGTTTTGTCCACCATGTATGTACTATTCGTCCAATAGAATAAAGTAAACAATTTTAACCACAAATCTACACAGCACAACAACATATGAAACGCAAGAGAAATCATGACATACATGGGTACATTACTTAAAGATGCTAGTGTCACGGGGAAAATGAGGGAGAACAACAACATAATAAATTATTAGAACTTGTAGAGTCACTAACGGTGTTATTAGTTATGCTCATTAAACTGCCACTCAATCCACTCAAATTTTTCGTCAGCGTCGCACATAACGCCGAGCATATCTCGATAGCACTTCTGTGTAAGAAGCGTACAAGCGAAAAAGTACAGGGGGTTCGTCGCTTGAGTCTCCCAGCGACAAGTAACTCTTCAATGCACCAACTCCAGCATTTTCCTTCGGTGCCATGATGCTATTGAGCTTCGCTGCCACTTCCTTGGTGGCACTATTTGCCCGATCAACAGAAAACGACAACTCCCGAATAGAAATTGGGAAAGTTTTTGTCAGAAAATGAAACAGGGTTAGAATAGAGAAATGTAGGCTTGCTTTGTCAAATTGTGCACATTTTTTTGTCTAAGAGAATATTGCTCCAATGTTCATTTTTTGTCTACGATTGAAGAGAAATGTGCCCCAAACAAAGGCTAATAAAATTTCATTACTATCGGTCATTGTATCTTTTGTTGAAAAAATGTTCTTCATTTTACATGTTTTCCAATTCGAGTAAAATGTCAACAGTTTCCAAATCGAAAAGAAGGGAGGAGGGCGAAAATGTAATTGCGCATAACTATTTGGTTGATTTGTGACCAAGTATTGGTGGTGGATCGGAATTGGGGGTTGGTTTTTTGGTGTATGTGACCAACTATTTGATTCTCTGTGACTATCCGTTAAACCGTGACCATAAAAATTGGGAATATGTGACCAAAAAATTGAAAATATGTGATCGATATATAAACTCTAACTTAAAATTTTTTTGATCTGTGACTAACGAAATAAACTGACCTATAAAAAAAATTATTTGTGATATTGAAATAATCTGTAACCAATTAATTTGAAAATATGTGATCAATAAAACTTGTGATCTATAATTATGTATCTGTGATCATTAATTATATATTATTATATCTAATTAATAAAAATATATTTAATTAATAAATAAATTTCTGATTTTTGCATTTGTGAAATTTAAAACCTGATTTTTGCATTTGTGAAACTTAAAGCCCGATTTATGATTTTTTTTTTTCCCCATATTAATTTCATTCTTAGCTCAAGATCAATATCTTTTTAAGTTTTTATCCTTCTCTTTTCAATTTCGCACTTTCATTCGGTAATCACCGAGTCATTACCTCAAATTATTTGATAAATTGAAAACCTACATCTACATGCCCAAATCGAAGCCGCCAACTGTCGAGTTCGACTTCCCCTCTCCAACTGCCCATCGAAGCTGCAACCTCCAACCACGACCATCGATTGTTGACCATTAGAATCTGTTGAAAATTTTAATTATGGTACGGAACCGAACTGAAAAGAATTGAACCGAATGTAACTGAACCCGAATGGTTCCATAGTTTTGTGATGATTGCTCTCAGCTAACCGAATTAGGCGCTTAATCCTTAAACAATTACCATATTTCTAAACAATTATTTTTGAATGTAGGCATACATATGAAATCAAGAAAACCGTTTATTCTCTTAATAATTTTCTCCATTCTTTGTTAATTCTAATGGAAAACGTAGTATTTGAGGACACCTTGATAAACAGCACATAAGAGTACAGCTTGAGAATATCATTATATCAATACATATGAAGATCATTCGCTCTAATATTTGATAACAACTTTAACACAGCTAGGATGCTTCAGATATTCCCATGCCTTGTTAATTTCTTCAAGTGAAACTTCATGGGTCAATAGTTCATCTAGCTGAATTTCCTGTTCAGACAAAATGTGCAAGAAGGCATCATCAATGATTTCTTCTTTTTTTTTAATTTCTTTTTTTTAGCAGTATTAAAGGACGATACAAGTCATTGAAATTGAAGAAAATTAGAATTAGAGAGGCCCCTTGTCCAACAAATAATTTCAAGTGATGGACCTCCTCATCTAACATCTTGAGACAATATGTCCGTTCACAAGCAAATGAGATTCATTTTTCATTAAAACCCAAACATGAGCACAATTTTTTAGGCGTACATTGGACCATACGAAGTTGAGGGGATGTGTTGAAGATATATTTTCTTTTTCTAACAATTTCAATTTTTAGACGAGGTGGTTCATCAGATACAGCTTCTAAGATTCATCACAAAAGGGTTCATACCTTATTTACACATTTCTCGACTATTTTAGGGAGGTCTGTTTGAGGTCTTACTCCACCATAAATGGACCCCTTAATTGTCCTACCACACAAGAGGGGAATGTATTTGAGCTCCCCACTTAAATGAAGTCCTGCACCAATGAAAACTATTGTCCCAAGTCCCTGTTTAAATGCCACAGTTTAAAAGAAATTAGTCTTATATTATGTCATGATCAATAGGAAAGCCATTAGTGATACTGATACTGAAATGACAAGGAAAATTTGAGGAATTTTACCACTTTGGATCCCTCAATTGCTTCATTAAGCAGGTCTGGAACTCCAGTGCACTCGTAACAGTAATCCACACCCAGTCCACCTGTAGTATCTTTGATCAATTCTGATACAGGTTTATCAGATTCTTTTGGATTGATAAATTCAGTCATTCCAAAGGCTTCTCCTTTCTGCTTCTTCAAGTTGTTTATGTCGATCCCAATTATCCGAGAAGCTCCATTCATTCGCGCTGCCTCTATCACCTGCGTTATTTCCAGTAAGGTTCATTGCTAATAAAATTTTGAAATGTATGGATGTCATCATGATCAATGAAGATGCGTACAGCTAGCACTATTGTAAGGGCATGTTTTGTACACAATACTGAAATATCCCATCTTGTGCAGTCTAGTATACCAAACACGCCACAAGGTATAATGTTATCGCTGCTAAAATGGAGATGTGTGGTGCTATCACTACCTAAGGACATGTTTTATACATAGAATTGAACAACATTGAATAGTGCAAGGACAAGATCCAATCTAGAACTGTCCGGTATACCAAACATGCCACGAGTCTATCACTGATTCACTATTGCAGTGTATGTGTACTGCTATCATTATTGCAAGGGCATTTTTCATACACCATAGTGAATAATCTATACAGTGCAAGGCACTGGGTTTTAGCCTCTTTTCCTTCCAAAATACCTTCCAATCTTGTCTACTCCTGTATATGAAACATGCCACGAGTAAATACATGTACTTACTCCGAGTCCAACAGCACCAACACCAATAACAGCAACAGTTGAGCCCTTTTCAATAGTGACCTCCCTCCAGGCAGATCCAAAACCTGTGGTGAAACCACAGCAAAGGAAACTTGCATGTGCAAGAGAAACACGGGGATCAACCTTGACTACAAAATTCGCGTCGATAACAACATATTCAGACCATGTACCACAGCTAAAATGGTGATATATTATCTGATCTCCAATGTGCAATCTTGATGTGCCATCTGGCATTAGGCCAGTGAAATTTAAGGGATATTTGTGGCATAAATTTGTCTTCCCAGATTTGCAATTCAGACATTCCCCACATTCTCCCAGATAGAGTGGCATCACTATATCTCCTTCCTTCAGATTTGTGACTCCTTCTCCCACACTCTCTATCATGCTGCATTTGAAATTTTTGTGTCATATGATCATGATGTTTAAGCTTAGTTCAGAAATAACAGCATTTAGCAGATTAAAATCCTTGATTTTGGGTTGGATGAAAAGTGTTTTACATATAAAATCTTCATTTATGTCTCGTTTGAAACCAAAATATGTCTACTTGAGGACGGACCTGAAAAGGTCACATGAGCTCAAACTCTTATAACAAATGCAAATTTATTATTTGTTTTGAATTCTGTATATACATGTTTTCGAGCATGTACTATGATTTTAAGCATGCAGAATTTTCCATTTAGGATACGTTTATACTCTGGATTCAACATGAATAAGAGCAAGTTTGGGTAAGCCTAAATAAGTGAAAGTACTATTTTGGAAAGTAAAAACTTACCTCGAACAAGTAAGTTTTTGAAAGAAAATTTCTGAATAACTAACTCAAAAGTAACTTAAAAGCTTAAACATGTTCTATGAACAAGGGACGTATAAATTTGTCAGTTGAATCCCAGTATCAAACACGCTACTGTTCTATCCATAAAGCATCAAAGAGAGAGAGAGAGAGAGAGAGAGAGAGAGAGAGAGAGAGAGAGATTTACCCAACTCCTTCATGTCCAGGAATCCGAGGAAACAGAGGCTGCAAAAAAAGGACCCGAAAAACAAAATCAAATCACTCAAATTCAGAAATTTCAGTAGACTGTAAATCAAAAATTTCAAAAACCCAACAACTAGAAACTGAATTCCTTACAACAGGGAGTCCATTGCGACACAGAAAATCAGTGTGACACAAACTTGCACAAAGCATTTTGATCCTAACTTCAGAGGATTTGGGAGGATCCACTTGTATTTCCTCTACTTTCATTGGCTCTCCTGATTTCCATACCACCGCAGCTTTGCATGTAATTACTCCTCTATTGCCGCTAGTCATGGTGGATACTTGGTTGCAAATGGGAGAATATTGTCAATCACGGTTCTGTATAAACTCATGTATATATAGAGAGCGATAGTTGGAGGGGACAGGTAATAGAAGTGGACTCGTTTTTCGTTTTGAAATGGTGCTCGCGTTGTTCGCGTGCTACATTTTTATATAATTTTTCAATTTTTGGCCAACTGAACTCTTTACCACAGTTCAATAATCTTATGCTCGTGAAGCTCATGAATCATATAAGGGTTGGTTGGACATAACTTCTAAAAAGTCAAAAGGTGTTTTTGAGATTCAAAAGTTATTTTTAGACCCGTTTGATTAATTTTATAAAAAGCTTCTTCTAGTTAGAAGAATTTTTAGAGGAAATTAGTTCAATGCGACTTTCTCTAAAAACATTTTTTTAAAAATTAGTTTTCAAATAAAAATTAAAGTAACTTTCATCAAAAACTCTTCTACAAGAAATAAATCAAAAGCAAAAATCATGTCAAACGAGCCATAAAAATAGCTATGTTTGGAAACCCGGTCGGGTACTCACTTGAATAATAGCTATCAAGTTCGAAAATAAATTATTTAAAGAATAATTTTTGGTGTACCTAAAATTTGGTAATAGGGGTCCACCCTATGTACCAAATTATTTAATCTTTCAATGTAAGGTTTAAAAATTTGAATGCAGCCACAATTTTAAGGAAAATTATAAAAATGAAAAATAAAAGTAAGCTATAATTTTACATTGAAATACATTTATAAGTTGTTAATTTAAATTCTTTTAAAGTTAGAAAAGTTATTATAGTTACTTAAGATAATTAGATTCAGATATAGTAATTAAATCAAATGTGTTTAGGTTTGATTACAATACATTTAGATTTGAGTTAAATTCGATTATTCAATCAGTTGGAATTTGTTCAAGATCCGAGCTATTAATAGCTCTAGTTGCTTTATCCCATGAATAAATAGCCTCTGCCTGCTTTTTTTTTTTTTTAAGTCTCGTATTTGCGATAAAATTAATGTAATTATTTAATAATTGAAATTTTGATGTAATAGGAAGTCAAAATATCAAAGCCTACTATTTAATATCTATTTTTGTTATATTCATCATTTATCAATTCAACAATCAAAGTGGATTGTTGGCACATGTTCAGATATTGAGCATTTTTTGAGCCCCATATTTACTATTTCAAAATATATTTTGATTTTAAAATAATATTTTAATGAAAAATGTATGGTTGAAAAATAATGAGAAGTTGTAGGTTTGCTTGTAATATTATTTTATCGAAAAATGTGTGATTGAAAAAAAATGTAATTTAAAAATAATGGAGACTAAACAAGGACATAATCAATTCTGGCCATGCAAACAAATTTTCAGGAATTTGCAATAGTTATTAACAAGATCATTTGGTACAAAAAAACGAAAGCTCCAGAAAGGTATACAAAAATTGGTGGAATCGAATTTTATATAGTGTTGACTATTATGTAAAAACACCAATGCAGCAGCAGTCAGTATAAACACTCTTGCTATAGCATTAGAATTGGTATATGGTTCGTCAAAACGTATCAATCAACACTAACCGACACCAAATCCGTTGCAAAAGCAGCATTGCTCTTCTCGTATGAGACCATGAGTCGTGGAATAGCTCTATGTTAGCAGTGAACTTCGACACGTTTTTTTTTTTTCCAGAATTTGTCGCTTTCACACTCTCTGCCTGCTGGAGATTGTACGTGTCAGATTTGGCACTTCCTGATAGTCATCCGATTCATCTTCCTCGTCTGAGGATAGGAAAGATGGCCCCATCCATGACTTAAAACCTTCGTTCACACGTCTCTCCACCTGGGGTGTGACTTCCACTGGATTTATTTCGAGCATTTCCAACCCAATATTCCTTCTAGCAAAGTCATTCTCGTCAAGAATTACAGCTGCTTTACTTCTTAGAAAGAAGGCAGTTCCTCCATACAGAACTACCAGCCCCCATGATGCGATTTCATAGCACCAAAACAACGGCAATGAGCAGCTGCTGCCCAGCGTGAGGAGAGTTGAACCAAGGATTAGTGCAAGAAGACCGAAAATGATGGCAAACGTGGCATTTAGGATGGATAGACAGCGTACACCTCCTGTAGATTACAAGTTTTTTGCAAAATCTCCAGATGAGAACTCATGCTGAAATGATGAATCGTAAGAAGAAGACGTTACACGACTGCAACAATAGAATATAACAATTGATATTCATGAAGCCTCTTGACCCTTCTGTAAGCCTAACGTTTTTCAAACCAAATAATTGACAGCTTTAGTTATCTTCTAAATTCTATTTAGTGCTAACGTGCTTCGTAAAAATGATTTTTGAGTTTGGAATCCACGACTGTCAGCACAGCCAGTTTAACCACCTTAACATGTCATCCGAAGTACAGGTGCTACTCAAAGTAGACAAGAACAATTGGACAACTACAGTGGACTAAGTGGTTGAAATTCAATATGATGCAACCTACAAACTGGATTACAATACTTTCACCCACGAACTTCACAGGGTCAACGATGCAAGAAATAAACAGATACACCATGACTTTCACCCCTTCAATTTCAAAAGTTCAAAGCCACCAGGATGTAGCCTGACTGAATATGGAGAGCGAAATTTTAGTAGAGTTCAGCAATTTCAACCTTCGAAGTCTCGAATGAAATGGCCTCTCCCACTTTAAAAAAGTGAAAATCCACCAAAAGAAACATGCCCCGCAACTGTGAAGCACAAAAACTACATATACGGCGATATTCATTCTAGAAAATCCAATAATGTAAGAAAGGTAGGGTCAAGATAACATCTAGTACCTCTTCTAGAAGCACAGTAATTATTCTCAACCACCTTCAAGAATATGTGTTTTGCAGGAGCAGCACAGGCAACAGTAATTCCTGCAGGGAAGTTGGAATACGTTATGTCTGAAACCAAAAAACAACATTATGATTATATGCACCACAAACAAGAAGAGTTGAACACACTTCACATGAATCCAAGGAATCAGAAAATCAAATTGATGAAGGCAAAGTTGTATACCACACCCATTTGGTTTGCAGAATTATCTATTATGGAAAGGTCAGCTATTCCCATTCTATTTTTGCTAATAAGGAAAATTCATCCCCTGTAATATTGTTTGAGAGAAATCGTGGAAACTCATTAGGTACATTTAAGCTAAGGAATTCCTTTTCTGGGAATTTGGATAACCTATAAATAAGACCAACTCCATAAATGTCCTCAGGCCTCCCCCGTTTTCTCTTCCACCCCCTGCTCACCTCTGCAGTTCTCACCACTCTATTCCTGCCCACCAATGGACACCACTAGACCACCATCCCTGCTCGTGCCATCCTCCAACCACATAATGAATTGGTCCCACCTTCTCCAAATAATATTGTGGATCAGATCCCCATAAATTGCTGTGATTATTTTGAATCACTCTTTCGTGCTTCCACTTGATAGATATTACATATTAAGGCCCCGTTTGTCTCCCATTATTCCAAAACATTGTTTGCTATAGTAAGATTCTCCACCATCACTGCAACAAAATCATCATCACGAGTGTGGAACTATAGATAATTATGAACCACATACGCAATTTGTAGCCAAAATACATAACCCTTTGGCAAGGAATTAACAATCTTTTCATCGTTGTTTTTTTTATGCACTTAACAGGTGACAATTCACTGGTTTGAAATCAAGTTACAATTCAAATACATTAAGTTAAATTCTGAGTACCAGAAACAGATTCATGTCACAATCTAAATCTTTTTTTTATTCTCTTTCAATCCGGATTATGTTCTTGAAATTGGATCACTTCAGAGGGAGCCACTAATTACCAAGTCATTGTGTCATCATCAGCCTTCACAAGGGGACCATGATCTGAATGTCCAACAGGAGCATTTGCCTCTAAAATCTTATCAGATGCCATTGAGGAGGACCTTTCTACCTCTGTCAATTGACCTAAGGTGACAAAGCAACTTCAAATTCGAGTCCTAGAGCATGTCAAGAGGCTCCATATGCATTATCTAGATGAGTTTATAACTTCGTGTAGAATTGTAGGAGAAAATATTCAATTTCTCATACCTTTTGTTTTAACTTTAAATACATTACAGAAAATGACTAAATAGGAAACTAACTAAATGGCCTGATTTTAGGATCTGGCATTATATCCTACAGCTATAATTCTATACATGGAAACTAATATATCTCTTACTCATGACATTTTACACTTCTTTCCCCCTTTCCTAGTAGTTTTGGACACTTCCACTTTTTCTTTAATGCTGAATTCATAAAACATTGGCCTGCTTAAGTATTTCCAAATTAGGAAATCGTCTTTCCATTGTTGATTTAGAAATACTTAGGTAATGAGTTGAAAAAAAGAAACAAGTGGCACTTCTTAAATAGACTTCAGAAAGCTAAAAAGTTAAATATCCCAATTTTATGCGTTGTATAGTCTATATCCAGATGGATCTGGAGTTCAATACAATCATAGAGACCTAAAAGTAGAATAACAGTATCTTACTCAATTCAGAAAGTTACCCAAAACTGGTACGGAGACACTACTGCAAGTCCAAAAATTACTCTGTTGCGTGATGCCCAATATCTAGATCACAAACTAAGATGAAGAAAGGACCCAAGATTTGAACATCTGATGATTGTGCTAGAAATAAAAATCAGTACATAATAGCTACAAAATTTTAAGTTAATTAATCCACTTCTTTACAAATAAAAGGGAAGGACAAATTATAGTTAGTCAGTTAACCATGCATCGATTCCCATAGACCACTCGCAAGTCACAAATCAACATTTGTAATAGGCTGTTAAAATAAATGGTGATGTATACACTTAATAGAAGTACATTAAAGGAGTCATTTCATAATTACTGACCTGCAACTAAGTAAATTGCCGACACCGCGAAAATCATAGCCGATGGCATAAAAACGACCATCCAGTAATAATCAACCGTCTCCTGATCCGTCATAACAAACGCCCCGGGCAACAGATCCATCTCGCTGTCCCCGTCTCCACCATTACCGCCAGATTCCATAGTGAAATTAACCAAGAATCGCTGATTCCGAAACTCGCCGCAGAAAGGTCGCCTCAAATTATCCTCAGGAAACACTATCCTCAAGCTAATTACAGCTGAAATCAAAACAGAAACACATAATACCATCAATGCAGAGACAATTAACGGCTTCTGCAGCTTGCACCACGCCTTATCCTCTTCTCTAAGGCTCTCGTACTCGTGTTTCGGCATGAAGGCCTGCCGCAATGCATCTCCAATTATCGCCATTATTGGTGAATCTTAATCTTACCTAAATGTACGCATACGTATCCTGTACAATTTCTGTATCTATCTCTCTCTTATTTTGCATTTACGAGTATATAATTAGGGTTTGAGGATTTTGAATTGAAAATGAACGCCCAAAATTGGGGTTTGAATATCGATGACGAATCTGATATGCTGTTGTTAAACAGAACGGAAGTCTGTTTCTTTACTTGCAGTTAGAAAAACTCGTCCTTGTCACGTTTTTCAAGTGATTTTCTTCTAATAAAATTGTAATGTAATCTGGTTTATTTCTGTAATTGCAGAACCTCCCCATATGTTTCTCAGATTTTCTAATTTAGTCCTTTTTTATTCCTTTTTATTTTTCTTAGTCTCTTGCCGGCTTGTAGGGATTAAAATCTAAATTTTTAGCAAAGTCAAAGTCAACTCTTAATTTTAACCATATATTTCATGGTTTAACTATATATTTCATTTAGTCATTGTTTGACCCCTATTATAATGAGTTTTTTTTTGAAAATAATGTATTTTGGAATAGTAATTTTTGGGAGAATATGTAGTTAAAAAATAAAGAATTTTTTTTATTTACGTATAATATTATTTCATTTAAAAATTTGTGATTGAAAAGAAGAAATAAAACAGCATTAAAATTTTAATGAGTGCCAAAAAGGGTCTTTTTTTTATTAAAATTTGTTAAAATTTTTATTTTAATATCTAGTAAACCGGGGCTCGATGAAAAAGTCGTCGAGTGAAGTGACATTTGGTTCAAGTTGAGCTCGAACATTATTACGTGGAATATGCTTCCAGATAAATCAATCAATCACAAAATTAAAATAAAATTAAATGGATTAATTTAAAAATAAACATTAGATTCTCAACTTTTAAAAATATTCTTATAAGACGAGAAAGATAAAAAAATAATAATAATAATAAAGAATAAAGTGTTCATGCGCTTAGAAATGCGTTGATGACTTGATGCCTCGTTGGATACCATTTTATTGGTTAGGATAATTTCATCTGCAGCCACTTAACTTTGAAATATTTTAATTTGGTCACTAAAGTTTATTGTTTCTCAATTGATCACTTGACTTTAATTTGGTTTCATATTTTCATAATTCTATCACATTCNTGACTTTAATTTGGTTTCATATTTTCATAATTCTATCACATTCAGCTACCAATCGCCCTCCAAAGTTGAAGCTGATGAAAGGTTAACGATCATAACGTAACCAATATTTCACATAATCACCATGTGGCACTCTGAAAACGAATAGCAAAATAAAGATTATGATATTACCTTTAAATTCAAAAGACATTATGAAATTATGAGAAAAATTAAAATTCAGAGACCAATTGAAATCCCTCTAAAAATTAAATGATCGCATGTGAAATTTACCTGATACCTTGAGATTTAATCAAAATTTTAATGGAATAATTTTAAATTCTAATTCTTATGTCCTAGTTTTGAAATAAAAGGCAAATAAACAACTTTGAACACGTAGAAGTGTATTATGAGTACTAACAATGCGGAAACAATATCTAAATGTATAAGTTTATTGTTGTGATTTTTTTTAAAATGCGCCACATGAACCCAAATGAAAAAGGAAAATGATAGAGGTGTATAGGAGATGTCATAAGAGTTGACATAATTATCAAATGGCACCTCCTATTGGGAGGGCGGCTGGGCCAATAGCAAAACCCAATGAGAAAATATTAACATAATCGATAACGAGTTTTGAACTTCTACAAGTGTGAAACAATTAAAAAATCCACAATCTCGACATTGTTTTTTCCAGCCCCTCCTTTTGTATAGTCCTACCAATTTGTTCATCCCTTGTCTTCTTATTAGGGTGGATCCAACAAAATTTCCAATCATGCAGAGTGATCAATGTTGTTGTCTTTCCCTTGTTGGGTGATTCATGCTTCAAATATTATTTCGTATAACATGAAATAGTTAATATTTATATTCGAGATTTTTCATAGTGTACAAGTCAAATTTTCGCTACTCTTCGGACATGTAGTCTTCAATACAATCCCAATTCCCAACACATACTTAGTCTCTGTTTGGTTCAACTATAAAATTTGATTAAGATTTAAGTTAAATTTAACAATTAATTATAATCATGCATTTCATGAAATCCACAACTTTTTAACTATATTTATTCCATAAACTTTCAAGATCTATTAAAAACATATTTTTTATCTAAACCAAATTGGGGCTTACTAAACTTTGCTGAATTTCTATCTACTTTTAAATTCGTCAGACTTCAAATTTAATCACATTTAGCCTCCGTTTGATTTTGATAAAAATTGAATTTTAAGTAGATTTTGATAAATGTTGATAAACAATTATGAGTCCATAAAATGTTTTATTGAAAATGAGTTTGAGAAAGAAAATGAGTTTTACAAAATTGGAGCCAAACACGAACTTAATTAGACATATAGTTTTTATCAATTTTTCAAGAACATATTTCATCAACTTTTATTAAAATCTACTATTTTTTTTAAACAATCACACCCTAAAATTAAAAGACTAAAAAGGCGCTTGGCAGTAACTGAAAGATGTGCTATGGGTATATAATGGACACCATAATGGTGTCCATAATGTACACATGGCGGCTTTCTATTGGGGGGCCGTCTGACGCGACAGACAACCCTCCAATAGGGGATCAACATGTATACATTATGGACACCATTATGGTGTCCATTATGTACACTTAGTATTTTTCAATTTATATTGGTTCCGTCTCGATATCAGCTCTGTGATCCGATGAAATTGGTCTTGTTATTTTTTTGTATAGAAATGTGAATGCTCAATGTATCTCTATACCTATGGCATGTTTGAGTCGAATTAAAATCTAAGTCAAAGTTAAACAATCAATATTAACCACATCTTTTATAGGTCCCACATATTTTCAACCACACATTTCAAATTTTTTTATCATAATCTATTAAAAATCTAATTTAATCCCCACTGACACCCTTCTAATATCGAACTGCAATCGAGATTAACTGAATAGTTTACTTAGCTCCTATTTGATTTAGATAAAAATGAGATTCTTCATAAATTGTGATAAAGTGCGTCTAATGAAATATATAGTTAAGCTTAATGGTTCACTTTTATTTATATTTTCATTATATTTTTTAACTAAATCAAGCATGGACTTAATCCAACATAAATAATGATTTCCAATCCAAAAAAAGTATATTTTTGTTGTGACAACTAGAAAGTTGACAAATATTACAAAACACACATTTTTTGACACGAGACTGCAAGAGTAGAACCGTGTACAACTGGTTTACATAATTACTGTTTTGTCCTTTTTCTCAATTGGTCAAATTTGAAATAAGTGTCCGAATTAATGAAACCTTGCATTATTATTTTGAGCAATTAATTATGTGCTTAATTTGAACCAACCCTAGTTGTTCTTTTATTAGACATTTACTAGGTCTTTTTGAGTACATAAATTCTTGAGTTTAAGATTAAAATATGGTTAAAGTACATTTATTAGATTAAAGTAATTGATTAAGTTTGAAATGTAAGAGAAAATAATAACAAAAGTAGATGGCATATGTGTGAACAGTGTTATAATTAAAGACAATCGTCTTCACTTGCATTGACTTGTATTAAAGTTAAGCAAAAGTTGATCCACTTGATTAATACATTAATCTACTTAATTTGACATTAATTTTGGCTTCATCTTACTTAATAATTTAAGCATCGAGAGTCTGTCGCAAGCTGGCAATTTTGTTCCGACTCTAATTTCTTCGAAAATTTCAATAAATATATAGTCGAAGTGGTCGTTAGCTGCCATCAATTTACTTTTTAACATCAGGACACTACTTCATACTCGAGTGTTGAAATTTTTGTTTTGACTTATCACTAAATACAAACACGAGTTTTGTAGTATTTGAAATGTTCGAGAGAATCATATTATAGTCGTGTATGAGCCATTAAGAAGTTTAAATTCATTAATATTATAATTCTGTAAATATTTTTGTGAAGGATTTGTAACATAATTTGTAATTTAAGTAATTTAAGTTTGATTACAAATTTGAATTGAATATCAAAATCATGTAACCAAAACTGGAGTGGTAATTAGGCAATTTAGTTAAAGAAGAGGGGCATTTGTAGGAATAAAAATAATATAATGAATACGACAAGAGCTTCGCTATCCGAATTGACATCATGAATGGCGTATTCTCCACTCCGAACCCCATGTGAGAGTGAACTGGACTTTGACTCGAGGCCCAAATTTATTGGGCCGAGGTTATATATAATGGTAGGTTTATCTTGGATCACGTGTTATGTTTCAATTTTGAGTTTCATGTCTCACTTAGCCTCTGTATGGTCTAGTTTATTGCTGTTGAGTGGAATAAGGTCGTCACGAGGTTGAAAGGGCAGGAATCCCCCCTCTTGGGGGTGCAGGGGCGTTCCATCTTCAGATCATTTATTACTATGGAAATATCAAAAGTAAAAAATAGCTCACATGGATCAGCCATTTTATAATAGATTAGGGTAATTGACGGAACCAATTTGTTTGCGCAATACCTTCGTATCCTTTGAAATTGGTGAAAAATCCCCCCTAGATGGTCTTTTACGTGCAGAAGACCTCCCTACCGTCTAGGTCTTTTTAAGTAGGTTTACCAACTTTAGTAACGGACTTAGACGGTATGGGAATTTTGAGCATAAAAGGTCATCTAGGCGGTTTTTCTGCCAACCGAATAGGTGGTATTCCGCAGTAGAGGCAAAGATCATGGAGATTTTGCGCCAATTACACTAATTAATTATGTTATTGAAAATGGATCTTAACAATGTACAAGAACTCGTACAAATTAGTTAATCATATACTTCCACTCTATCCGCAAATTCTTTGGCCCATAACGTAGCACAGAACACGCACAACACCACATCCAGAAGGGAGAAAAAAAAAAATTTGCAGTACTCAATTGATTTTTTTTTTTTAAAGAATGGTTATGGTGAATGCAGTTTCTGTAACTTTTAGACCAGTCCCATCTCCTTTTCTTCTGCCTTCCACTTCACTATCCAGTTCACCCTCAATTTCCTAAACAAAAATTTCTGAATTGTTGACATTTTTACTGGCAAAAAGAAGGGTTCTTGTTAATCCATTTACAGTGATTTTGTTGAATTGATGACAAGCTGATTTATCATGAACATCGATTTGAAGTTTATGTATCAACGTTGAAAATCAGAGATGGAGGAAAATAACAAGTAACAAAGCTATAGTCACAACAGAAAATGGTAAGAACGCGAACTGTATGTATACTTTCAAGAGTGCAACCAAAGGCGATCATGTAGTCGTTCTTCTCCAGCACCAAACATCTCATCGACCCTTTCGCCATCTCTGTAGAAATGAAACGTGGGCGTGTAGCGAATGTGTTGCGTCGTTTCTGGGCATTCATCGATATCAGCATACACAAAAGAAAGCTTCGGAAACTTGTTGCTCAGTTGGCAAAATGCAGGAAGGATCTGACTACAAACGTGACACCTGAAAATTCATAAATTTCATTCAAATTAGAAAGAAATATTCAAGCAATTGAAGCTTCAAATTTCAATGATTAACATATAAATCAGCCAATACTGCAACATTTTCATGGGGAACTTCAATCAGACATTTTATCGAACACGTATTGTACACATTACTAACATACCACGATGCACCGTAATTGATAACTGCCTGCAAGAAACATACAATTCAAGATTTCAAATGAAATTTTTTACGACATAAATCGAATATCTAATCACTGAAACACAAGTTGAAGAATAATTGCTTACAGGGGTTTTAGAAGTTCTGATTTGGTGAAAGATTTCCTTGAGGTTATCATCACTGGTGGCAGTGATGATGGTTCTTTGAGGATTTTTTGGTAAATTAATACCAATTTTTCCATTTTCTTCGTTAGAATTTCCTCCCTGCTCCGCCATTCTACTTCCTATTCTCCTTTACACCGTTTCTTCAAGATTGATGGATTCCAATTTTTCATTTTTTTTTTTTTTTTTTTAAGCTTATAATATATCCTCCAAACCAGCGACTTATGAGAAATAAATCAAATCAAATTGGGGAATTTGGCCATTTAGCCAACTTGAACAATATTGATGAAATGACCTTTCACCATTAATTAAAAATTAAGAAATAAATCAAAATGGTTTAATTGCCAAAATTCTCCTTCAATTATTAACTCAATTCCCTCATTTCACACTGTCATTTCTCCTAC
>CAIGRB010148593.1:0-20377 GCA_903798255.1 Fraxinus quadrangulata
CAATTCATAAGTTCCATTATGGTGTAAGATTTGGAGTTTATATTTCAAAAAAAATCGAAAAAAAAGAGAAGAAAGAGAAGAAAAAAATTAAATGAAAGAAGAAAAAGAAAAGTAAAAGAAAATAAGTAATGGAGGATAGTGATGTCAATGTTACAAAATATCTATGTTCACAATTCCCCCTACATTTCAAGAAAGTAGTTGGTTTTACATATCTTATGAATATATTTTAGCTAAATTTATTCATCTTTGCTCCACAAGTTCGATGGCTCTTGAGTCACATACCCAAATATTTCCCACCTTGATCCTAAGCCACGTTACAATCCTTGACAAGTCCTTATGATTCTTTTTAAACATGTGACATAAGTGGTGACGAATGAGAAGATATGCAAGCATATGGTATAGTATCTCCATTAGAATGGATTTGAGAGAAACACTTACCTTTTAAACACATGAGAGTTGAGTACTTATATCCGTGAGGGTCTATATGTTTAGTTTACTCTATCTTCATATGAAAATGCTTGCTAATTGATTATGAGTTGTGTGGGAATATTTATTCATGATATCTTATGTGGCTACAATCATACCATCTTTGAAAAGGGACTAAAGTACAAATAATCTAAACTTGTTTCTAACCTTTTGATGAAAATTCAAGATTGTTAGAGGTCAATTGGACGAAGAAAGGAATCAAATAGATGATATATAGCCAAGACATTATCACATATCAACTTTCACGCTGAAAAGTTTTGAATCGATTTTCAGCCTCATATTAAGACCAGCTTTTGATATGGAAAATGATTGAATTCGAAGAAGGTATGATTGTAGCCCTTTGAGATAGCTTTTTAACGCATCTTGAATCGTCTCAATCAGATATTGGGAGAGAAAGATATGACCAAAATACTGAAGGTCGTCCGGTGGAAAATTGGTAAACCTATGCGGTCACATAGCTTTATCCTTAATCCATGACTCCCGAGAATTTCAAAGCTGAACTGAAATGAACTATGCGATCGCACCCTCTTCTTCTATGCGGTTGCATAGAGGACTTCCGACACGAAAATTCTGATTTTCGAATTTAAGTCAACTACCTATGGAAACAATTATAAATACATATTTTAAAACCCTAGAACGGGGTGAGAACGTACATAATGCCTACTAACTATTTTTATCTCTTTTGTTCTTAGATTTTTCGTGTGTAACTAATTCTTGGTGCTTGATCGAATAATACCAAAGCCTTGGAAACATTATAACTGTGAGATTCATCTATTTTCATTGTTTAATCTATATTTTCAATATTGAATGTTCTTCCGCAAGTAATTTTATGGTTGTCATGCTTGATTGCTAAAAAGGCCTATTAGTTTCTCATGTATTGCAATCTATAGCTAAATTAAATTCCAAATTCATAATTGTTTGATTCCTTTAACTTCTATTTTCATTGTTTAATCTATATTTTCAATATTGAATGTTCTTCCGTACATAATTTTATGGTTGCCATGCTTGATTGCTAAAAAGGCCTACTAGTTTCTCATGTATTGTAATCTATAGCATTGTTAAATTTCAAATCCATAATTGTTTGATTCGTTTAGCTTGTGAAGCACTAGGATTTGATGATTTTCCGAGATAAAAGTTATTGAATTTTAAGAAGAATGTTTAAATAGATTGAATGCAACTGTTGGTGTTTGTGTTAACTAGTTTATCGATTTCTTTATTGTGTAAAACTGTTATTAAATTAAAGCTTGAGCACTGGTATGGGGTTATTTAATAATTACGATTAATTAGAATGCTGATTTCTAAATAACTAAAATTAAGGAAAAATATGAATTAATTCCAACGATGAATGTTGAATGTGGATTGATTATTCTCTGTGGATTGATGATCAATTATAAATCTCCAATGGTGGAAGTTGACTTAGATCAATGTTCGTTTTATTGATTTAATACAACTCGTTAATTTACATTGCTATTGGTTATAAGATTCACTTCATTACAAACAAAACCCCTACAATCCTTATACGAAGCATAATATATTGAATTACACACTCTTCGTGGGATCGACCCTTACTTCCACTACTACATTAATTTTAGAGTATTACTTTTGGGTGCCTGTGACAGCACACACCAACGTATAGCTTGAAACCTTTCATATTCCTGCTCTCTTTCTCAAATATCTTACAAATCATATTCCAATCGGTGGCCGACCATTGACATTGTTGACTACCGGCCTACGACGAGTTTGTATCTCTTTCGGCTCCTTCTGATTCTTCTCTTCTATTGGAGGTATTTCTATTAGAAATGTGAATTCAACGAGTCTGTGCATTCGACTCTTGAAATGATTTATTTGCGTTCATTTTTCCAATTTTGCACTGTTTTTTGCTCTTGTAATTCAGTAGCTGAAGAAGAAGAATACAAAGAGTCAGTGCGTTCAACTCTTAAAATGATATATTCGTGTTCATTTTTCCAATTTTTTCACTATTTTTTTGGTCTTGTAAATCAGTAGCTGAAGAAGAAGAATACAAAGTTGAAGGTTCTTTATGCTTCTCTTGATATGATTAAGGAAGGTAAGAAGTACGAACTTTGATGAATAATGTACTAGGCAATAGGAATTGAATTTATTAACTTGATTATTTTTATGTGCCTGTTGGTGATTAGATAAGTTTGACTTTTGAGCGATTTAGTAGACGATTTCATGGACTTAACTAAGCCTTGAATTATCAATTAAACTAATAAAAATAAGAAAATGTGTTTTTCAAATATGTGAGATACATTGTTAAGATGTCGAATCCCCCTTATTATTCCATTTTTAGTGTAACAATTAAAGTCACAATTTTAAATCATTTATATTGCTCAATGCTCATAAATTAATTGAAAGTCTCTCTTGATAGCGATAAAATATATTCCTCTCATGTGACCATTCTAGTGATGGCAGCGGGGCGATCTTTCGACGAAAGATGCGAATATGATAAATGCATTAACAAGTACTAAAATATCTATTGAAACCATATAAAGTATAGACGTATATCTCTATACTCTATCAAACTTTACAATATTTATTATAAAATTCACTAACAATTCAACTGGTGATCAAGCAATTGAAAAGAACGATAAAGACGATAATAAACATCCACAAATCAAATCAAATCAAATTAAAGTCAAAATAATTAATTAAAAACTAAAAATATCATAACAGGGATTTCTCTCATCCTAACAATGTATAAAATTAGTCTAACATATCAAAATTATGAGATATCATATTTAAGTGAAAAGATATAACCCGAATTTTTTATAAATTGGGAAGATGAAAATGAATTTTGAAATCCTCTCTTAAATGGGTTTTTGATGAACCTCCACTTGAACCTTCTCTTCTTTGCTCGAAAATTGGGTTTGAATTTTCACTCGATTGAATTCTTGCAAATTCCCTTCAATTCTCTCACAAAAATTTATGAATTTTCCTCATTTGATGAATATTGGAGTATGAGATGTCTATGAGAGTTCCCTCATATGTATTCTGCTGTTTGTATTTGTAGGAGTCGAAAATTAGTTGAAAATCATATCCAAATTGACTTTCAAAAGAGTTCTAATCAAATAAAGAAAGTTGTCTTCGACCGTGAATTTTCTGTCTCTGTACGGCAATTAGTATTTTGACCATAACTTTCTCTCCTGATATTCAATTGAAGCGATTTAAAATGCGTTGGAAATATAACCTAAAGGGCTACAACTTTGATAGAAATGTAATGTCCAATTAGGGCATTTACTATGCCAAAAATGGGTCTCAATTTTTAACTAAAAATTTGAAATATAACTTGTGCGATTGGACATTAATTGTGATAATATTTTGATCATATTCCATTCATTTTGAGTTCTAATTTCATCCAATTGTCTCCTAAAAATCTTCAAAGTATCATCTCGTAGTCTAAATCAGCTATTGAATTTGCAATTTGGTCTTCAAACTTTGAATTTTACCATTTTCACCAATTTTCGCTTCTTTCTTTCGATTCCTTGTTCAACCATTGAGTTTCACCTAACATAAAATACAATAATTTAGGATATATTTTGTCAAAAGTATTATCAAATATCACTATTTTAGATCCCGAATAAGTGCAGTGCTAATATTATTAATTGACTTGCTAAAACTTTGTTAAATTTATAATGTTTTTGAAAATTTTTTGTACATAGTTTTCAATTCCATGTCAATAGTATGGAGAGAGATTTTAGAAAGGAAAGCTTTAGCTTCTACCGAAGGGCTAAATGTGGATAGAAAGAAATCTAAGCAGTACTGATGTGGTTGCTTTAGATAAAAGGCATATTCAAGTTGAAAGTGATATTGGCAATGAAAGAAATAATCGAGGTGCAGATGATATTATCCATGAAAGTGATGCCATTTAGGATGAAAGTGTTGTTGTCTTGGATGAAAGTGATGTTGCAAAACTTCTTACCAATCCTGTGTTGGGAATTTACTTAATCATGAGCAGCGGAAAGTAAACAATTTCAATTCCCATACAAGGATTTGCTTTGTATTTAGATAGAAATTGTGATAGAAATTATACCTTTAATGAATTCTGCAAACTCCTTTACTTTTTCTTGAACTCCAACGATCACGATCTGTAATCCAAGTTGTCCAATTGTCCGGCCTCCAGTGGTGATCCACACAGAGAACAAGAATGATGGCTAGTGTTTCTTTTCTTGTGCTAACAAGAATAATAGAAAAATTCATACAATTCTCAAACCCTAGTAACATATTAATATAAGCCCAAGTGGGCTCGACCCGTCTCTCAAATTTAACCCGATCCAATATTTAATTAATCAAATTAATTAAGTCTGGTCCATGAGTTAATTAATCCAATTAATTAATTCAGACCTATTAATAAACAACTCAATTAATTAATTATCCAACACTTGTCAATTAATTAATTGGTAAATCTCATTCTTCTNTTATTGTGAAACTATAGTCCCTTCGTCAATATGATCTAATCAATTATGAGATATTGATATGTGCCAATTTCGACAATCGATCATATCTTTCATTCCATTATTAAGTCAATATAAGTCGAAAACTACTTTTCAACTTATGAGTATACATTGGCAAGGGATTTCATTATCAACTTAACTGAATGAAATGTAGATCATAATCTCTTACTATCTAAGAGTGACGAATCCTCTATTAATCATTCACAACCTTCATATGATTATTGACATACCCAAATAATGCCGTATTAGGGACCCTTGATATAGCAACATCTAGCATCACCAAAGTATGACTGTCCTTATATAAGGTACTATGATGACCTCAAGTCAAATGATCAATTCCACTACAGAACATTAGAGATTATCCACTGATACTCAGATAGTTATCTATATGAAATCTCCCAATGGGTCTCCAATATTTTGTTCTATAACAAAACATCAACGCGTTCATTCAAGTATCACCATACTTTAGCTTTTGAGATCAGCTACTTACTTCACAAGTAAGAAATGCCACACGTGATGATCTATCCGTAATAATTATTTTTGTATCTCGTTATTACATACGACCACGAGCGATTTAAAATTCAATCATATGTAATTTGAATCATACAATCACAACTCCTTGTAATTAACAAATCACCAATACTTGAATCTACAGATTCTATTATTTAATTTATTAGAATATAAATTCAATTAAATAATAAATATTACCGTTAATATGCATCGATTATATATATATTTAAAGTGTTTATGTCCGAAGTTGATTGGACCTAGGGCATAACACTTGCATCATGGACTTCGAAATCCAATTATAGAATATCGTATTAATGTTTGGGAGGAAGTTCTTAGAGCATACATACAAATGGGTCTTTGTCACCCTTCCAAGCATAAATTTTTGAAGGCAAAAAAAATCGAAAATCTTCATTGAGGAGTTTTCATTCTTCTTGGATTTATGAATTTCCTTCTTGGTTGGAGTATAGTATAGCGAAAGATATTGCATTTTGCTTTTACTTTTATATTTTTAAATTGAGTGTGGAACGAGGAGGTTGTGACACTTTTGTTGAACAGGGGTTTTTAAATTGGAGAAGGAAAGAGAACATTGGAAATCACAATAGTGCACAAAAAGTGAGAAGCTTCCATGAATCAAGAGAAAAATATTCAGTCAATTTTCTTGAAACAATAAAAACACTCACGAAATGACTAACATATTCGTTTGCGTGTATCAATCAATTGTGTTCAGTTTCTTCAAAGATAGGGGCTTGCATTTTGTGGTCGTAATTAATTTGAAGAATCAAATAATCAAGGAAATTTTCTTGAATTACTGCATTTTTGGCTAATCATCATGAGGAGAATGAAGCTGTTACTTTTAAGAATGCTTATGAGAATCTCAAATTGACACGACATTCAGAAAGATATTGCAAGTGCCGCTGCTTTTGAAACAACCAATGTTATTATCAATGATATTAGCGATGGTTTATTTTCCATTCTGAGATGAATCGTACAGCATCTTAGTTAAAGAGCAAATGTCTATTTTCTTCATTATGTAAACAAGATGTGCCGTTGAATGTTATATTGGCATAGAGCATGTATTGAATTCCACATCTCTCTCCCTTAAAACTGCTGTTGATAACTTATTCTATAGATATAAATAAGTATATCTAGCTTGAGAAGTCAATGTTATGATAGAGCTAGTAATATGTAAGGTGAGTTTAATGGTCTCAAAGCACTTATTCTGAAAGAGAACCCAAGTGCTTTCTATATTCATTTCTTTGCTCATCAACTGCAATTAACTCTTGTTGTTGTCGTAAACAAGCATATAGAAACCAAAGAATTTTTTTTATTTGGTTCATAGAGTGGTAAATGTTGTCAGAGGATCAGCTAAACGATGTCATCTTCTTCAAGAGAAGCGAAGGTTCCGAATTGTTGAAGCGCTAAATCAAGGTGAATTATCAAGTGAACGGGGCCTTAATCAACAAACTACTTGAAAGCGCTCTGGTGATACACGTTGGAGCTCTCTCTATTATTCTATGATTATCATGATTCAAATGTTTTCACCTATAATTGATGTCCTTGAAATAATTGCTCAAGATGTTCCAAGTTTTGGAAAAAGAGGTGAAGCTCATAATTAATAGACCTTAATGGTAAGATTTAACTTTGCAGCTAGCCTCCATCTCATGAAAATGATATTAGGATCGCAAATGATTTGTCAAAGACATTACAAACGAAAGATCAAAATATTGTCAATGTCATGAGATTAGTAAAAATTTGTGAAGAACAACTCCAAGCAATGAGCGACAATAGATGATACTCTTTTCTTGAAACAGTTTGTCCTTTCTGTCAAAGCAGTGTATTAATGTTCCTAACATGGATGCTACGTATATACTGTCAGGTCATTAAAGCGTAACACTCTATAAATGACAAATTTACATCACTTACGTGTGGATTACTTTTATGCCGTCATTGATATTTGATAAGTGCATTTATGTTTTTATTTAGGTTTCTATTCTTATTTAATTATAAATAAATTGAGCGATTATCTACTTAATTTGTGGAAATTATGTTAATTATAGGAAAATCTCAACTTGGATGCAATTTATGGGAAAAATGCTATTTAAAGTTTAATTGGGGTTGATTTTAAGCACTTGAAGATTAATCGGATTGCAAAAGATCAATTGGAAGTATTAATAGAGCATTCGGTAAAAATTCATAAGTTTCGAAAGTTAAATTCGACATTTAAAAAGTTTGAGGACTAAATTGTAAACTCTTGAACTTGTATCGAATCAATTATAATGATTTTAGAATGAAGAAGACTTAATTGCAAATCCTAATGAAAGACTAAAGTCAAAAGGAGTTCACTTGGAAAAATGAAATGTTTCCTTTCATTTCTTAAACTCTTGGTAAAAATCAATTCAAACTCTTCGATGGAAATCAATTTGAACAAGAATTTTGTCTAAATCTTATTCTATAAATATATATTTTAGTCCAACAATTAAAGGGGGTTTGTAGAGTTTCATTGCACATATGCATTCGAGCCAAGGTTTGGGGGATTCATTTTACATATACTATTCAAGCCAAAATGAGAAAAAAATAAAATCAAGAAATCATTAACACGCTAGGGTTTCAAGATTTTACAAGAAGGGAGAATCATAGTGCAAGATCTTTATCTTTTTTCCATTTTTCCTTAAAACCCATTGATGCACTTAATTATTTTTTGTATTTTTATTCTCCCATAATGTGTAATTAAGTACTTACTTAGGATGATGATTGTAACCTAATTTTGAACTTTATTTTTAATTAAAAAGTTTTAAATATCTAATTGATTTTGTGAATTATTTTTACTTTCAATCTTAATGGTTGGATTAATTGACCACCAATTAATTGATTTTGTGAACAATAATTACGTAGAGATGTGAATTATTCGTTTAGACCACGGGTAAAAGCCGATAATTAGTATAAAATGAAGAGATACTTATGCTAGTTAATACAATCATTACATGAATTTTTAGAAATTAAATGCGTTTAACTAAGGTATATCCGGATTCACATAAAGATATGCAATTGACTTAACTAAATAGACTCATTGAGAACTCGAGAGAGGTAAATTGAATACATTAGAAGAATTCGATCCAGTAAGCATAATCAATTGTATAAAACTTGATTAATATTAAGGGGATAGTTATTGTGAAATCAAGAATTCTAACACTTAAACCATTATGTTAAAAAAATCAATTTTATTTGTTTTACTATATTTAAAATATAAAATCATAAATTGAAAATAAATATTTTTTATTTGTTTTCAATCGAATTGAAGTAATTTAACAAATTAAATAGCAGTCCTCGTAAGATGATATACTTTATTATTTGTTACGATCCGTAAACTTGGAGGATATAAAATCGACAACAATTTTTTCATGGAACTTCAAAAGTTGAATGATCATTTTTCAAGGTAAGAGTGAAATGTTTCTTTGTGTTGCATGTTTGCATTCAGATGATTCGTTTTCTGCTTCCAACAAGAACAAATTAATTCGACTTGGGGTGTATTATCCAGGAGAATTTTCACTAACAGATCTTTCTGCACTTGAAGATCAACTTGAAACATATATTTTTGATAGGCGTATGGATGAAAACTTTGGAGAAGGAATACGTGGTTTTCGTGATCTTGCAAAGAAGCTTATTGAAACGAAGAAATTGAAGAGTATCCACTTATATAGGCTTGTGAAAGTGGAATTGATTCTTCACGTTGCTACTGTTACTATTGAAATGGTATTTTCTGCAATGAATCTTGTCAAGAGTCAATTGTTCAATTGAATTAGAGATCAATGTTTGAATGATAGTTTAGTTATATATATTGATAATGCTATATTTAATGAAATTTATAATAATTTAATTATAAGACGTTTTCAAAATATGAAAACATGTTGGGAACAAATATAATAATGTAGTGTTATATTATTTATAATTACTTTTGCTATATAGTTTTTGCCCACCCAAGTTAAATATCCTGGCAACGCCTCTGCTTATAGTGATTTAAATAATAAAAAAAAAATGGATGGGATATTGAGCCAAATTAAGTCTTATTAAATTATCTAAAACAAATACAATCACCCAAAATATCGTAATAAAGAAAAAAAAAACCAAGACACTAACTTGAATGAAAATGTCAACAAAAAATTACTCGAGACCTGGTTTTGTTTCTGAATCACCAGCCTTATCGTCCAACTTGACTGGGGGGTTATGGCGATCAAAGGGAAGCCTGATGCGGCCCAATGAGCCTTGAGGGATGAGTTTCAGATTCTCACAATTACATATCTCGATCATGAATCCATCAGGATCGTTGAAAAATAGTTGATCAATTGCCCCCTCATCTTCATCACCCACTGTTCTTTTTATGTACTTAATGTTGTGATCCTTCAGCTTCTGCTCCATGGCTTCCATATTCTCACACTATAAATCACAACGGAATTGATAAGATGGTACTATGAGCAAGGTTCAATTTGGCAAAACATAAAACTTGGAAGGGGCGAACTTGTATATTATATGAATCTTTATATTCAACTTCTCTTCTATCATACACGTTTAGCTTTTTCACGATTGAATTTGTCCGACTTCAAGCGAGTCCTTGTGTTATCGCCATTCTTATTCTAAAGTGATGAGTACAAAATTTATAAAGAAGAATAATAGTGAATCACATATTTACAAATTGTGCAGATAGAATGAGTAATAATTATGAATGTACTGTTAAAATTAATATTTGACTTTTACTATGAATGCATAGTTAAAATTAATATTTGATTTTGATTCAATTTATAAAACATTTATAAATTTGTATACAAACAGTGGCACAAAAATTGGAATTAAAAAGGTTTACACAACCCGTGAAAAAAGCTAGACACGAAGAGCTATAAAAATGTGATATAAATAAAAATAAATTATTTTTATAAATTAGATTGTAGAATTTATAAGTATTTAAAATAAATTCAATTTCTAATTTTATTTTTAAAAAATTAATGGTATAAGTGTCGAAGTCCACAAATATATTAATTTTTAACTAAAATCCGCAGTCTTTTCTGTGAATCGTAACAAGAAGAAAGCAAGACAAAAATATGGAAAATAGGTAGTATGCTATGGAAAATAGGTAGTAATTCATTATTCTGGGAAGATAAAAATTCGATGGTTCAAATAGTCTAACAAGGAAATACCTAAACTACCTTTGAAGCAATATAAATGTAGCATCTGTTTGTGTGAAATTAAACAATCATGCGATAGGTACATATTTTTTTACAAGAAATTTTAATAGACAACACTTGTCATGATAGCATTGAAAGATAGAAAAAAAAAAAAAAAAAAAAACAGGCCATTCAAATTTGGCCACGTCAGCGTCGGTATCAATTCTGTCAAGATTTTCCTGTCCTTAGAGCTTTTATTGGAAATTAGAAGTACTTAATAAGTTAATTTTCTATTCTGCTAAAGGCAAATATTAATTTCTATGACATTCTAAATTACTATCAATGTGTAATATTAACACATTTAGTAGGATCACTACTATTCCTCTAAAAAGTTACCAGTAATATTTCATAGACAGTCATAAAGTAAGTATAATTACTTTAATAATGCTATCAGTTTCTTAGTTGAAACGCCACACAACCTATTATAAAAGGTTAAACCCCAACCTTGAGGGTCCCCCACCGCCCCGCCCCGAGAGCATTGTGGAGGAGGTAAATCACGGGATGTGTCTCAACGGGCCAGGGTACANTATCAGTTTCTTAGTTGAAACGCCACACAACCTATTATAAAAGGTTAAACCCCAACCTTGAGGGTCCCCCACCGCCCCGCCCCTAAAGCATTGTGGAGGAGCTAAATCGCGGGATGTGCCTCAACACTGCCATACTGGTGCCCACAAAGAGTCCAATTCCAAACCTTGGAAGAGGCAGGAATCGAATCCTCACACTGCGGCTGCCAGTTCAGTAGAAATTACATCACTCTTGTCCTTTGCACCACTAAACTATGCCCCGGATGCCTCACAACCTATTATATTTTCTAGTCAAGATCGTTTTAATGTTTTCGTTGAGAGTTTCCTAGAAAGTCTATGAAACTCCATAGTTTGTGAAAATTATTTAAAAATAAATATGTATAAAATGTTTTAAGTTTTAAAATGGTTTTCTAGTTTCTGAAGCGTGTAGAAGTTCCCACACACACTAACAAATAATCATGCCCCTACTTGAATCCTTTTTTTAAAATCTCATTTTTAATCTGACATTCGCTCAAAAAATTACTATTCCAAAATATATTTCTTCAAAAAAAAATAAAAAAAATAAAAATGCCTCAAACACGGCCAAAAATAATGCATGGAAGCTGACATGATATTTCAATCTATTTAATCAAACGAATGAACTAAAAATGAAGTCCCTATTTGATATTGATTTTAATCTAAGTTAAAGTCAATAATTAATTTTAATTAGATATTTTATGAACCTACAACTCTCCAACCATTCATGCATTTCATCAATGTTTATCAAAATCTAATAAAAATTTAATTTTAATACCCATCAAACGAGAGCGGAGTAAATTAATACATATATAAACCTGAAAGGAGATATGATTGTCCATGGGATCCAAATTCTCCCTGTGATGCGGCAACTTCTTTTCCTCCTTAGCATGCACCAAGTGAATTCCAACTCCATAGTTGAACAGCCACGCACCGTCGAAATCAAACGCCTCCGGTCTCTCAATCAACACGAAGCCCAGAACTTTCGTGTAAAAGTCCACTGAATCTTTCACTGATCTGCACACTCTCGAAACATGATTCAGTGCCATCAAAGGGATTTCATGCTCTTTTCCTTGCTTTTGTTCTTGCTTTTCTTCATTTGCCGTTGTTTGATCCTTTTTGCTCTGCATTTTTTTGTGTTTGATTTTGTGTGAAGTAAATGAAAAACGGTGACTTTGGAGATTTATATTGTAAAGCTTGGTTTGCTGTTTATAGAAGAAGATGAAAGTTGACGCGTGGTGGGAAATGCATGGAACTGCTGCACGTGTTAGCAAACTAGGAAGCCATGCAAGCCTCAGGTGTCACCTCTCTAAATAATAAAAAAATTAAAGGTCAAAAAGATCAGTGGTTCAAAAATTCCAAAATGAACAAATAATTTTATTCTTATTTCAAAAAACAAAAATTAGAATATCGATAAATTTAGTTTGGTTTAAGTTGGTTTTCGGGTGCTTGTTAGTGCAGGCATTTGCAATGGCCTGCAAATCAAAGTGAAGTAGGAAAAAATTTCGTTAAACTTTTAAGTGAAGAAACAAGTTGAAGAAATCACAACAAATATATGAAGAATAACAAATCAAATCCTTGGACGATGATGTTTGAAACGACTTAACAATAATATAATAAAAGTTGATAAAATATGTGGTTAAAAAATTATTGTGTCCTGTGAATTGTGTGATTAACATTAATTGTTGATTTTGAATTTAAGCTACATCAAACACCTATTTTCTTCAACTAATATTGCATTAAGGCCAAGTAATTGTTGATTTTGAATTTAAGCTACATCAAACACCAATTTTCTTCAACTAATATTGCATTAAGGCCGAGTCCAACTCTGCATATTTTAACCTCTCTGGAAAAAAGTTGCATTCATGTACTAAATTATGGGACAAAAGGTTTTATGGGCCCTTCTGAATGCTAAGGCACATATTTTGGGCTATCTTAAGACCACATTTCTCCCCACTCTGGTGATGCACGTAGGAAAGCAAAGATGCCTTCAAAATACAACGGATTCCGGATATGGTGTCTATGTTGTGCACTAACAAAAACAACTTCGAACACAGAGGAAAGAATGATGTTTGATGCTAATGTGTTTGTTGGTGTTTGGATTAACATTAGTGTTACGTCTTATTCTAGTGCTTAATGATTTTATTATTTCTTGTATCACGTGCTTTTAGACTGAGTATTTGAGTTGTAAATTTCGGGAAACAATTTGAACAATGAATGCAAGAGATATTAGTTTGATGAAGTTTGGATAGTTTAGGGCATGTATACTGTTTTCAGGCCATTTTCAATTTTCAGTTTTCGAACATACTGAAAATACGTTTACTTATATATTTTTTGAAACGAATTTCCGAAAATGAGTTTAAATTTACAAAGAAAAAGGAAAACGCCAAAAATGTCGTTTTGGCTGTTTTCAGTTAAAATCAAGCCAAAACTTCATCTGTTTTTTTTTTTTTGAAAAAATAATTTTTCAAAATGACAAAAAGAACGCGTTTTCAACAATCTCAAAATGGACACTCATAACAAAACCCAAAATGAATTCAAAACTCAAAATTAAAAACTGAAACACGAAAAGATTTTAGTTTTCCTTGACTTATTGTATAGTTTTGTCATAAAATACCAAATGGAGAGTTTGTTAGGTTTTTAGTGTTGGCGATTCTGGGGACAAAATGACTAATTTTTAACGTGTTGTAAAAGTCAAGGATCTAAGGTGCAATTTATATAAATTGGATTATGAGATCTAGGGTTTGAGCATGAAAAGATGAGAAACACGGCGCCACATTTTCACTAGCTTCTCGCCCCAATTGGAGCTCAAGCGACAAAAACAGAAAGTCGTTCGCCCGCCTGTGTTGGACTCTTGCTCAAGCGACAGTGTATCACTCGTCTGTCACCGCTTCTTGCTCGAGCGACAGGTGGATCTAAAAAAACCTTAATGTACTATTTTGAAATATTTTTTCCAGCCCATTCAATCTAATTACCCTCTCCTATAAATAATCAAACCTATGCACGAAAATTGGGTGGTTGTTCATTGTGCATCTTCTCTATTATATATTCAAGAGCCTATTCATATATTGAATTCATCCTTTCACTCTTGAGTTTATACAACCACATACTTGGGAAGAATATCAAACCCATTGAGTCCAAAACACCACCTACTTCCTACTGGTCATAAGAAGGTACTTTCTCAGTTCAATTTCAGAGGTTGCTAAAGATTGAGAGATGTTGGACTACAAGCGCTGGAAAAGAATAAGGCCTTAGAGCAAGTTCTTGGAATTTCACTTGGAAGAGACAAGTGTAGAAGATCTTGAAGTAGGTCTTGGAGCAGACCTTAGAGTTACCAGGAAATAGATCGAAAAGTCTAGTGGAGTTGGCTATAAAGCATCTGACTATAACTCATTCTGTATTATCTATAGTGAGAGTAACTGGCTTGTTCTTGGAGTTTTTACCTTGTTGCGGTTTCTCCATCATCATATCGGTGTTTATTATTGCTTTCCTTATTGCATTGCATTGCATTCCATACCATGCCATACCATATCTACCTAGTTGTTTGAGTTTTTGATATTTGTGTGATGCTAATTTTTTGTTGGTGTTTGGATTAACATTAGTGTTACGTCTCATTTTAGGTAGTGTTTAATGATTTTATTATTTCCTATATTATGTACTTTTACATTGGGTATTTGATGTGAACCACGTAGTAACGGTGACTACGAAACCCACAACTAAATTGATGCGGAACCCAAGAATGTCAATTAAACTTGCTTTTGGATTTGAACACAATGAAGTGAACCAAAAAATCCAACGATAACAAAGATGCGCTGAACCCCTTGATTACACAATGAAGAACTCACGATCCGATGTTTTGAACGCCACAAGATTCAGATCTTAATAAGTTCGATAGTTGTTCAATTGAAGAGTAAGAAAAAGCAAAGCTTCTCAATTAATAATTTGTCCAAAAGTTTTTTTTAATACAATGAAAGTTTTTGGTATTTATACCAAACCCTAGAAATTAGATAAAAACATGCATAAACTCATAAATAAGGTATGAGATTGACCAAACACAGAATTCTATCAATTATGAAAAATTCACGAAAAAATGCAACTTTTGCCAAATTGTATGCCTATGCGGTCGCATAGGCCAAGCCTTTAGGCCCCTTTTGATTTCGGTTAATATGCATGCGACCGCATGTATGGTTTCACTATGCGGTCGCATAGTGAAACATCGCATAGTGAAACATTTGGCCTCCGTTTTCAGTTGGTTGAATCAAGTTCATCCATTCCGATTATGGCCTCGACCCCATCATGGAACTTGCTCCATTCTTCGTCACGATCGTCATATCGTCAACCGTAGCTTGAGCAAGTAATGACATTGCTTCTTTCACTCATTTTGCCCTCGATCGAGTCATCGTCCTTCTTCAACAATCAATGGATCTTTCGTCGGACTTGTGATTGTTTCAATGTCACCTTAGATCATATCATCCTCTCCCTCTTCAATAGGATTCGCCCTCGAATGTGTACCTGCATCAAACAGAGATAGATCAGCAACATTAAATGTAGCTGAAATATTATACTCACCTGGAAGATCTACTTTGTAAGCATTATTGTTGATCTTCTCGACAACTTGGAATGGACCATCTCCACGCGGTTTTAACTTAGACTTCCTCTGATCCGAAAAACGCTCCTTCCTAAAATACACCCAAACCCAATCCCCGAGTTCAAATGTCGCACGCCTTCTTCCTTTGTTTGCTCTCATTGCAATGAGCTTATTCTTCTCTTCAATTTGCAGTCTGACCTTCTCGTGCAGCGATTTTACCAGTTCAGCCTTTCGCTTACCATCCAGCTACCTCGTTCATTTACAGGCAAAGGCAATAAATACAAATGTGTTAGTGGATTAAACCCATAAAGAACTTCAAACAGCGAAAATGAAGTAGTAGAGTGTACAGCCATATTATAAGAAAACTCAATAAAAGGTAAACACTCTTCCCAACTTTTCAAGTTCTTATTGATCACCGTACGAAGCAATTGAGCTATGGTTCTATTAACTACTTCATTTTGCCCATTGGTTTGTGGATGACAAGTAGTAGAAAACAACAATTTAGTGCCTAGCTTATTCCACAAAACACGCCAAAAATGACTCAAAAACTTAACGTTTCAGTCTGACACTATGCTCTTAGGGACCCCATGCAGGCGTACTACCTCCCTAAAGAACAAATCTGCAATATTGGTGGCATCATCGGTTTTGTGACATGGTATAAAGTGCGCTATTTTACTAAACCTATCCACCACAACAAATATAGAATCTCGATCCCTTTTTGTCCTACGTAGACCCAACAAAAATCCATTGAAATATCTACCCAATGTTCACTAGGTACGGGCAAAGGAGTATACAACCTATGAGGTAAAACTTTAGACTTAGCCTTTTTACAGGTTATGCATTTTCCACAAGCTTGTTCTACATCACTTCTCATTTTAGGCCAATAAAAATGTTCTCTTGTCATGTCCAAAGTGTTTTGTACCCCAAAAGGACCCATTAGGCCCCCACCGTGCTTCCTTTACCAACAATTCACGTATAGAACAATTTGGAATACACAGTTTAGTTTCCCTAAACAAATACCCCTCATGTTTATAAAATTTATCAATAGCCCCCTTAGTGCAGGTTTCATAAATGCCAGAGAAGTCAAGATCGCTTACATACGTGCTTTTAATGTGTTCAAAGTCAAGTAACCATACATTTAAAGAGTTTAAAAGCACATACCTTCGAGATAATGCATCCGCAACCACATTTTTCTTACCTTGCTTATACTGGATGACATAGGAAAATGACTCTATAAATTTCATCCACCTCGCGTGCTTTTTGTTCAGCTTACCTTGACCCTGCAAGTGTTTTAAAGACTCGTGATCGTTGTGTATCACAAACTCCTTAGGCCACAAGTAGTGCTGCCAAGTCTCCAATACCCGAATAAGCGAGTACAACTCCTTGTCATATGTAGGATAGTTCAAAGCAGCCCCATTCAGCTTTTCACTGAAATATGCTATAGGGCTACGATCCTACATCAACATTGCTCCAATATCTTTTCCTGATGCATCACACTCAATCTCGAAGGTTTTGTCAAAGTTAGGTAATATTAAAACATGAGCCTTACATAATCTATCCTAGATAGTATTAAATGCATGTTCTTGTGCATCACCCCAATGAAAACCTACGCTCTTCTTGACAATTTCAGTGAGTGGTGTAGTGATTGTACTAAAATCTTTTACAAACCTCCTATAAAAACTAGCTAGCCCATGGAAACTCCTAATTTCAGTTATGTTCTTAGGTGTTGGCCAATCTTTTATAACTTTAATTTTCTCTTTATCCACTTCTACCCCCATTAACTCCAACCACAAATCCTAGAAAGACAACATTTTCCATGCAAAAGTTACACTTTTTAAAATTAGCATACAGTTGTTCTTTCTTTAGAACTATAAGCACACAACTTAAATATTTCAAATGTTCATCAAGGGTCTTGCTATAGATTAAGATGTCATCAAAATAAATTACAACAAATTTTCCTATGAAAGCATGCAAAATATGGTTCATCGATCGTATAAGAGTACTTGGTGTATTAGTGAGACCAAACGACATAACTAACCACTCATATAATCCATATTTAGTTTTAAATGCCGTCTTCCATTCATCACTATCCTACATACGAATTTGATGATACCCACTTTTAAGATCAATCTTACTAAAAATACAAGTACCATGTAACTCGTCTAACATATCATCTAGCCTAGGTATAGGGTGAAGATACTTTATCGTGATATTGTTGATAGCCCTGCAGTCCACACACATCCTCCACGTTCTGTCCTTCTTTGGTACTAATAGGACAGGTACAGCACATGGGGTCATGCTTTCTCTCACATATCCTTTGCTCATCAACTCTTCCACTTGCTTTTGAAGCTTTTTTGTCTCCTTGAAATTGTTTCAATAGGCTGGTCGATTTGGGATGATAGCTCCAGGTATGAAGTCGATTTGGTGCTCGATGCCTCGAATTGGTGGTAGTCCACTCGGCATGTCCTCCGGAAACACTTCTTGAAAATCCTGCGACAAAGATTTAACCAAATTAAGGAGGGGTGTGTGGGAATCCTCAAAGTTGAGGAGACACTCCTTGTATACCAACAACAATATTTGTCTTTTATCAACCATAGCCCTTTTCAATTCACCCCCATTAGCAAAGAAGTTCGTTTGTAAATTTCAGGAAACAAGTTTAACAAGGAATACATCTGTTTGATGAAATTTGGGAGTTTAGATTTTTTTTTTTTTTTAGTTTTTCTTGACTTATTGTATAGTTTTGTCATAGAATGCCAAATGAAATTTTTTTTAGGTTTTTAGTGTTGCGGTTCGATGGACAAAATGACTAATTTGTAACGTGTTGTAAAAGTCAAGGACTTAGGGTACAATTTGTATAAATTGGGTTATGAGATCTAGGATTCGAGCATTAAAAGAGGATAAACATGGTACCGCATTTTCGTTAGCTTCTCGTCCAGTTGGTGCTTGAGCAACAAAAACAGAAAGTATGTCGCCCGCATGTCGCTAACTTCTCGCTCGAGCGACATGTCGATCCGAAAAATCATAATTTGCCATTTTAAAGTATTTTTTCTACCAATTCAACCTAATTACCCCCTCTTATAAATACCCAACCTATGCACGAAAATTTGGTGGTTGTTCATTGTGCCTATCCTCTATAACATAATCAAGAGCTCGTTTATACATTGAATACATCATTTCACTCTTGAGTTTATACAACCACATATTTGGGAAAAACATCAAACCCATTGAATCTGAAACACCACCTACTTCTATTGGTCATAGGAATGTACTTTCTTAGTTAATTTCAGAGGCTGCTGAAGGTTGAGAAATGTACAAGCGCGGGAAGAGCACAATGCCTTGGAGCAGATTCTTGAAATTTCACTTTGAAGAGACAATTGTAGAAGATCTTGGAGCTGACCTTGGAGTTTGCAGAAAATAGATTGGAAAGTCTAGTGGAGTTGGCTAGATAGTATCTGACTATAACTCACTTTGTATTGTCTATAGTGGAGGTAACTAACTTGGTTCCGGAGTTTTTAGCCCATTTGGGGTTTCTCCATCATCATATCGGTGTTTATTATTGCTTTCCTTATTACCGCGGTATTAAAACATAGGATAATTGACTTATATGCTTAATCATCTAGAAATAATTAAAAGTGACTTGTTGTTTTTGATTGATTAATTCCGCACATAGGATCAAAACTAAAAAGGGATAAGTAACTACCATTCGATAACTTAAAAGTCGTTAAATTGGTAATCTGTGAACTGTTAAGTGGTATCCAATGCGACACCAATTTTCTTTCAAATATTTTTATTCGAGATTGCACAAAATATTCATTTTCTATTGAGTATTCCCATGTACACACAATTTTCCCTATTTCTCACAGATTAAAACATATCAGTAGATGGCGAGCAATGATGTGTAGTCGTTGTGCTTGAATTCATGGGACTTAATAAATAAAATATTGTGTAACGTGACTATAGATTTTATTTTTCAGTATTTTCTTTAGTTTTATTATTGTGTGGAATTATTATTTAGGGTTTGGAACATGTTTTATTTTGTCATGTCTTTCCATATGTTTATTTAATTACGAAAAGAATAAGATATGACGTAGAAAAGTCATCTTTTTTTTTTTTTTTAAGAATATGGACTTATTCTATATAATTGTGAGTAAACTAATGTTACACAATTTTATTTTTATTGCATGCCATTTTTTTTAGAATAAATGAGACTTTTAGTAACAATTTAAATATTAAAAATTCAGATCATTACAGTTTGATATCAGAGCCTGAATTTAAATTTTTTGTAGACTCTTTTGGAAAAGAAAAGGTGAACAGTGCATGTCGCTGTTCACGATGAGCAATGAACAAAAGGGGAAATTTTTTTATAAAAAATGGAGGGAGGGAGAAAGAGAGAGAGATAGAGAGAGAGGTGATTGTGTCATTGTTCACATGAATAGTGAAAATTTTATCATTATTTTAGATTATTTAGCATGGGTCCATGTACATTATATAATATATTTTTATCACCATAAAAAATGTGAAATATATATATATGATAAAGAGAGAATGTGATAATAAATATTAATTTTT
>CAIGRB010148593.1:26519-56153 GCA_903798255.1 Fraxinus quadrangulata
TTTTTTTAATTATTTGAGATGATGATGAAGTAGAATATTTTTATAATGACCTTTGTATGGTGGTACATGACTCTATGTAACTCTATTCTACCAAAAAATCAATTGTCATTTTAAACTTAAATACTATGCATTTACCTCTTTATTCTCATATAGGAATATACATACGCACACGACTGTAGTAGTGGGCACAAAATAAAAATTGGAAACATGCTCTCTTTCTTTCAAAATCCGATTGACCAAGCGAGGTAGGATTACGAGGTGCAAGTGGTTTGTCTCCTTTAATTTATGTCTTCATGTTGATAAATAATATGCTAATGACAGTTATGATATGATATGTATGTTATGGCTATCTGGTACCAAAATTATGATATTTATTGAGCTATTATCGGTTTTCAAAGATATGATATGACGGTATGATATATTTTACACATGATTTAATATTTTTATTTGGGATTGGACAAAATGGTCGTGCCCTTTTCTCTACTTCTCACAAATTAGAATGGGTCGTTGGATGGCGAGCGATGAGATACAGTCGTTGTGTTTGGATTCATTAGATTTAATAAATTAAATTCAGTATAACGTGACTATAGATTTTATTTTTAGTATTGTTTTAGCTTTATTATTTTGTCGAATTGTTATGTAGGGTTTGGAACATGTTTTATTATTTTTACTTGCTGGAAAATCAACTTGCCTCCCTTGTTATTGCATATGCTAACACCTTGCTATCCCATGGGGCAATCTCTTCTCCCCCTTTCAACTTTGCCCTTGGAATTCTTATTTGATTTATGGATCCTTCATGTTTAAATCTACACGGTTTGATTCTCATCATCCACAATCATCTATAATTGATTCATTACAAGGTACGAAGTTTACAATTGAATCTTCAAACTTTCCAAATATTGATTTAGCTCCCAAAACTTGTAAATTTCTTTCGATCACTCTCTTAATTCTTCTAATTGATAAGATGCAATCCTATTGATCTCCAGTTGCTCTGAATTAACTCCAATTATGCTAAAAATTACATTTCTTCAAGTCAATTGAATCCTAGTCGGGGTTTTACCTTCAATTAACAACATTTATATTAAATTGGGTAGATTTAATTATCAAAAAAAAAAAAATTAATTAGAAGTCAGATAAGTCTACAAAACATACTTATCAAAATTCATCACAGTGAAAAAACAATGAGTCACTTGATTTGTAAAACTTGATGCTCTAGAACACTCAAATGAGGTTTCTACTTCAAAAGGGGCCGTCCGCAATTCGATAGAGCCCTAAAGGAGACGTAGGAACTCAAGGTGTATGGACAAACAAACCTTGCATTAGGTCTCTGTGATTATTCCTCAACATGTCAATTACTAAACCTTGCATTAGGTCTCTATGATTATTCCTCAGCATGACCCATTGCTCGTTGTGGGGAATTAGAGGGCTATTAACCGAGCTGGGTAACGAGCTTGACAAACATTAGTTGACCTAATTGCACCAATATATATTGGGCCCCTTTTTCATCTTTGAGATAACATAATGCACATTGTTTCTCCTTCGTTTTTAGAGAAAGAGACCACGTTTTCCTTACATTTCGTGGCTGCCTCTTGGTCCCTTTGTGTGACCGCCTCCTCCATTTACCGTCGACGCCTGCACCTGCGATTGATCATTCTCGTGCTTCTGTTTCGGCCTTTAGTGCAGTCCCCCGTTTCTGCTCTTTTCTTGGTGACTTTCAGCCTGTTCCTTCGTAGTTCCTTTTGGAGATCTTTGGTCCAATTTATGTGGTGTTCTCTCTCATTTGTACACATATTGGTCCGCTCGGTAAATTGGTTGATCATTTTTTTTTCTGCAATAGTAGGCCATTGTGTGGGATGGCCATTATTTGGGGGTTTATAACCATTGCGTGGTAATTGTTGTGTTTGGCCACTTGACTGTTGAGTAATTCCTATTTTTGATGCGTTGATTATTTCATCAGAATTATCACCTAGTCCTTGTCCTCTCCACCATTCCCTTGATTTGAGATCGCAAATCTAACAAAACCCTCAAGATCTAGAATGATATATATTATGCATGGCTATTTTCTTGAAGGTTGTGCTGCTCTCCTGAAGGTTGTGCTGCTCTGTGTGTCTTATTTGTTAAAATGTCCATGCATCTTTTTGATTTGGGTGTCTTAAATGATAAATGTAACTTTTATATTTGACAACAAAAAGTGAAAAGAATTTTGGTACAATAAAAAGCATCGATAGCTATTGATAAATCTTTTTTAGCTAATGTGACCAAAGAAGGAAAAAAAATGATAAACTTGCACATACCTCTATTATTTTGCATTTATTTAACTCCATTTTACATAAAGTGGGAAGACATGATTCAATTGAAAACTTCGAAAAAAGTTGGAAGGGCTTTACTCGACATAGTCCACTCTTAATAAACTTTTCTTATTTGAAAGTTTTTTTAGTTTTAAAATTGATCCATCAAAGGAATTAAATGACAATCTTGATGTTTTCAATAAACTTGTACAAGATATAATGTGAACCCTGTTGCAGAATGTACCATTGAACCCATACAAGATTTGATATGAACCCCAAGAAAGCCAAAATTAGATGAAAAACCTTGATTGAATAATTTCTTGAATCAAGAATCAAGGTTGGAAGGGTTGAACGCCACAAAGATTGTAAATCGTTAATAATTTTTAGATAGTTCAATTAAGAACAAGATAGAAAGCAAAAATCTCATTTTATGATTAATCTCTCAAATTAATATGTTTCTTTGTACAATGAATATACCTCATATAAGCAAATAAAAAATAAGTTCTAATCAAAACAATACTATGAGTTTAGAGACAAATCCAAATAAATTTGAAAATTTTAAATCAAATCTGAATAAAACTAAAATACTGCAAAAATAACGAAAACACTATTAAACTAACTCAAAACAGAAAAAATGTTAAAACGAACCCCTAAAAAAGTAATTTGGCCTTGAAAGTTTGACATAGTCATCTAACAAAAATATACAAAATCGAAATAAGCTTACGGATTTACATCATGGACGAAAATCTGACACCCGAGTGAAAGTTGTTTGATTTGGTTTGGAAAGAAATCCAAACCTCTTAAGTGGTTTTATTTGAAAATTTGTCACAAAACATTCAAAATGAACTGTGATCACCCTTATGCTACATGAGGGCAACAAGCATTTAAAGGGCTCAAGAAGCATTATTATATGACCTTCATTGTTTTTAAAAACCTATGGTTTAAGAAACTCTCTCTGTATCTGATTATCTCCAAGCATGACACGAGTGTCGTACTCACTAGGGAGAAGGGGATGTGACACACCGTGTACTACGTCTCCAAGCTTTTAATGAGGTTGAACTATGGTATTCTCCCTCGGAGCCCAGAGTAGTCCGACAATAGGAAGATAGCCCTCGGGAATTATTCTTCAATGGATCTTCTACAGAAGTTCATGAAGAGCAGAAATAATGTTGGTCAGTCTAGACCATCTTCACTTTTTCTTAACACTATGCTTCAATTTTAATGCTTCCACTAATAAGAAAAATAGGAGGCCTCAATATCCATACTGAAGTTGGGAAAAGAAACAAAAGTAACCAAAATAGTCGTATACAGCTACTCCCAACTCATTGTCCATCAAATCTATTAGGTTCGAAAGTTTTGGCAAGTTTCATATCCAAAATACCATTTGTTCGAGTTGTAATTAGGGCTGAGTTGTTGAGTGTTGGTTGGTTAAGTATTACTTGATGTGAGCTCAAGAAGGTCAAGTAATGTCTAAAACACTTGAAGAATTCTAAGGGAACGCTCGAGCAACTTTTCTAGTAGTCGATCGCCCACTGACCGTCCAAGGGTAGCTTGAGCGGCCTATTTACTTGGGAAAATCCTAAATTCTTGATTTTTCAAACTTTAAATAATCTCAAAACAACATATAACTCTCTGATACTACATATACCCAACAAAAATCCGACTTTATGGCGTGTTAAGCAAATATAACCTTTGTTTGGCCCTCATTAAAATTTTAATAGATTTTTCTTTCTCTTCTTTTCAATCACAATTTCATCAATAAAATAATATTACACGTAAATCTAAAACTTTTCATTTTTTCACAATACTATTCTAAAAATTAAAATCTTAAATAATAAGGGCCAAAGGGGTATATGTTGAATAGAAGATCCTATTGAAGAACATGCAATTGATTGCCATAATTCTCATGCCTCAACCACAAAATCACAACACGACAAACTCTAAACATTCTTCTACCAAATACCATTTAGAGTTTTAAATATTTGAGAGGTGATCTGAGTTCCGGTTATTGAATAACAAGTTCGCTCTTGATGATTCACAAAGGAAAAAAAGTCCAAAGGTTATGGAGCTCATGTTGGAGTGCACAACCAATGAGTTCTTCGATGAATACTGGTTGGGACTCAGATTATACTAAGTTTTAGTTGTGTCAGGACCAATTCTGTAATTTCAATCTTTTCTAGTTAATCTTTTATTAGCATGAGGTGCCTGGAGGTTTTTCCTCATGAAGAGTTATTCAAGGGTTTTTCTTTCGTAAACAAATCTTTGTGTTATTTACTTTATGCTTTTAGTTTTATGATTGAATGATTGCATGATTTAAATTGATATGATTTAATCTAGATTTAATAATTTGTGACTTGTAGCAAGTTATTGGTAGCTAATTTTAAATTTTGCATATTATACATGTTCATCCCTTTATAGGTGTTAGTTGGGTGGAATGTCATTTATTACAAGTGGTATCAGAATTTTATTTCGATTTTTGACCCAGTATTGTCTAAATTTGTTCTAGTCAATCAGTATCCATTCCTCTATACTTTAATGAAAGCAGTTATGCTTACTGCAAGGTTAGAGTGAGGGCTTTCTAAAATCTAGGGTAACACTTCAATTGAATCAATTGATCCGTTAATTGCTCTTAGTTTCGAATCCAAATCTTCGTAGTTTCACGCACACGACGAGCCTGACGCCTCTACTTGAATTCACGGGGTCAGGTTTTAATTGATACAACTACATCACCAATTGAGTGGAAAAATTGTATTTGTGATTTTTCCTATCTTTAGATAGATTTTCAGCATGGTAACATCGCCATTGGATCGAGAAGTATTGAAAACCCTGATATAGATTCCAATGCGACAAGAAATGATCATTGGAAAGCATGCATTTATACAAAAATTGTGAAGTAGACTCTAATTTTACACTCAATGGTTCACATGATACTGTATATCATCCCAACCATGGAACTTTAGACCCTCCTACAACGACTCATCCTCGTCACCTAGAACTTTGTCTAATGTGCGTGGGCATCATGCTCCACCTCGTGTCGCACCACGTGTCCCTACTATTGCTATTTTAAATCCAGCGAACAGACATCACATGCTCAGAGTAAGAAATCATATGTTGTTGTCCTTTCTAATAAAACTATTATCTCTGAGGTCGAACGAAGCTAGAGAAAATCTTTCGCATCAGTTCTTCAAGCCTCATAGGATTTCACTGATCACAAGTTAGCCTCTAAAAAAACCATTTATACATAATGGTAAACCTACTTTGTTATTTACTAAGGAAGATGAAGAGTTTTGTTTGCGCCATACAAGTTTAAACTTGTTTACAGATTTTATCATTGCAAGCAATTTATAATTAAGGTATGCAAAAGTTTTTAGCACTTTGGCTTTCATGGTGATTATATGATAGGCATGATAGATGCTTCTCATATCTTAATTCACTTGGCACTGAGGATGATTATTCACGTTTATTCCTCAAGTCCACGTAGTACATTGACAGTTATCTAATGATAATGATCAAATCGATACCCAGTTTGAGCCCCCACCATGAAACTCTATTGCTCCTGTCTGGTTTCATTTCCACTATGCCCATTTATTTTTAGGCCAAGAGCAACATGTTTACCTAAGCTAAGTCTATTGGAGTACCGTTTAGCATTGATGAGGCTACATCTGATCTACCGCTAGCCTAGTGAGGTGTGGGTATGTATTGTGGTTTATTTTGATCATAAGCTCCCTAATAGAGTCCGGATTGAGAGAGATGAGTGGTGGATACTAGCAAACTGTCTTGAATGAGAAAAAGCCAGACTACTTTTTCCACTGCATACTTTGGGTACATTAATAAGCATTGTATGGCTGGATCATGCCCTACACCACCACCACCACCACCACCACATGTTGCACTAGTTGTTTCTCCTATTGACCTTACTCTTAGGCCTATTTCATAGCCGGCCAAGGACAAAGGTAAGGAAAATGAGGTAGTTGTCGAGCCTTCATATTCTAGGTGTTACTCTAGGTAGGACTCAGGATCTGATTATTATTATTATTATTCCCATTTGTAAGTAGAACATGGAGGTATCTCTTTCCTTTGTCCATTCTGAACAGTCGGGGTATTGAAAGTACAACACCGATTGAGGTTCATCAACATAGACCCTTTCGCAGATCTTCTTCTGACAACTTGGCAATTTTTCCAGAGAGGATAGAGGATGATGGTTTTACGCATGTTGGTCTAAAGAAATGCCCATGATCTACTGATACCCCATTCCTGAAGAGGATCACTAGGAGTCAGTTACATGATACCTCTTCACATCACCTTACTTTATGAGTATATCATATGGAATGTGATAGGTGTAGCTAGTTTAGCTACACGCAGGTGCCTGGAGAGACTTATTCAGCATCAGGTTATATCTTTGTCATATTCGAGCCCTTTATTCTTCAACATAGATTTGAATATATTTGACAGTATCTCGCTTTGATAATGGAGTTCAGAATGAGACGGATAAGATCTGGATTTTTCTGGAATGTGAGAACTACTATTATTGTTATTGATGGCCATCCCTAGTTCCTTCACGTTAGAATTGAGGATCCCAGACTAGTACGACCTATTTACTTGACTCCTATCTATGCCTCATGTGATTCGACAGTTAGGAGAGACTTGTGGAAGGGTCTTCACTACATATTTTTTGATATGAATAACTCTTGGTTAGTTGGGGGAGACTTTAACGTTATCGCACATGATGGTGAGCGCATCAGTCACAACACTTGTAATAGAAGTACTTCTACTTTATTTGATATGGATTGTGATTTGGAGGATGCTAGTTTCATTAGATGTGATACACTTGGACCAATAGTCTGGGAAGAGATTGATATGGTACTCATCTGATCAAATCTTAAATATGTCTTACATCACCAAGTGTCTTGACTGTCCTATCAAACATATTAATTCTGACTTTACCAATACCAGCTATCTTACAAAGCGCATTATTTTTCATTATCACAGTATCTTTAGAAGCTGTTTCATATGTTGAAAACCAATCCCGATTGGAACATATATGGAATGTGCAAGCTGTATCAAAAATTCAATCCTCGTAAAGTTTGGAGTCGTCGTCAGATATAACCAAAAGTTTTCGGTCACTGTAATCATGTTCTGTAATACTAGCTTCTCTAGAAGTTTTTTGTTGTTTTGTCTTCTGATTTTGAGCACTAATTTATCCTCATTCTACAACTTATAGCACTCCCTTTTGATGTGCCCATTTTTCTTGCAATAATTACATACTTTATCGTTGTAATTAGACTTCAATTTGCCCTTCATATCACCACCATAATTCCTCTCACGAACACCCAGACCCTTTACCTGAGCCTTAGATCCAACAACAAGCTGCTTTATCTTCTCCTTAGAGAATAGAACATCATGAACTTCATCAATGGTGAAAGTTTCATGATTATACAAAATGGTATCTCTAAATGCTATATATGAAGCGGGCAATGAACGCAATAAATTCGACCCTAAATCTTCTTTATCATACTTAATCTCCCTGGTCTCAAAATCATCGATAATTTCCTTAAAAAAAGGTAGGTGATTTTCTATAGACCTGCCTTCTATCATACTATCATATTACAATCGCAACATCAAATGCAATTTACTGGTTAGACTATTCGTCATCAATAACTGCACCAATTTTAACAATAATGCAGCGATGATTTTTTTCTTTACAATGTTCTGAAGAATTTGATTCAAAAGATGAAGATGAATTTGATATAGGATCTTTCGATCCTTACGTTGTTTTTCTTCCGACATCCTAGTTGGGGGCATATTATCAAAATCCTAACAAATGCATCATCCATGTCCATCTGAGTTAGAACTGCTTGTATCTTTATTTGCTATAAAGAAAATCTAATGTTGGGATCCAAAAGCAGAATATCTAATTTCATAATTCCATAAAAATCAAATCTCGCTCCGAGTTGATCAAACCTCACTCTGATGCCACTTGTTAGAAATAAAATCGGTAGGTACATGCTCTTATCCAATTCGTTAGGAATAAATGAGAATTGACAATATAAAAAAATATAGAAACAAGAACACAAGATCTATGTAGAAACCCAAAACAGGAAAAACCATGGATAGAGAAGAAGAATTCACTAATATCAAATATAGAGGACTACAAATTGTGTTGGATCTTCAAGATGGATGATCTGTGTGGTACTCCACATATATATAATACAAAGAAGAGCTTAAAATAAGATGTAGTCCTAATATAATAGGCCCAACAAATAATAGTGTTTAAGTTAGAATAGAAGAGAAAAAAAATGTCAAAATCAAGAAATTGTAACTGGCTGGATAAACGCACCACTCGACCGTTAGCCTTGTGTGTAACGAGCGGTGCCGCTACCGTTCGAGCTCTAGACATGCGGACATCCAGCAGTCAGCTCACTGTTAGACGTGCTTGAGTGCCTGCTTGGCATGAAGCAAACAGTCTTCATCGATTTCTTTTCATTGCTTACGTTTTTGACTTTTTCAAGACTTCTTCAACACATATTACCAACTCCCAATAGAACTCCCAAATAGAATTTGGGTTACACCAAAATTCTGACATAAGAAATCTTCGCAATCATTTTTATATGTGTAACTAGGGGAAGACAAACACTTTTGAATTGAATTACATACAATTATTTCTTGATTACGTTAGATTTGTATAGCTTTCTATGATTATATTTTGTAGAATTCTATCCACATGCAAAAAGTACATAATGTTTCTTTTGGGTTGTTTGATTGAGTTTTTATTTTTTTCTTATTTCTTATTCTTATGAACAATAGCAAAATAGAAAATTTTAGAATTTGATATTCATTCCTTTTTATTCTTATCATGCAAATTCTGTGAATTGTTTTTTTCTGGTTTTTGAAAGAAAGTTTTTCTACGTTCATAAATAAAGAGATATTATTATTATTATTATTATTATTATTATTATTATTATGTTATCTTTTTAATTGTTTTAACACATTGCATATACAATTTGAAAATAGTAGTTATGGGAGATTTAGTTCGAGGAAATGATAGAGGTCAAGAAAGAGGCACTGAAAAATATGAAAATGGATGTGGGAAGAGAGAGCTGTTAAAACTCATCATTGATTCTGCCACTCGTGGATGGCGTGTTAAGCGAGATAATCGTAGAAAAACATATACTTCCACATCTTAATGAAAAACTTGGGATTGAAAAGACTTGTGCCCAATAAAAAACCGTGTGAAATGGTTTTAAAAATAGTACAACAAATATTCTAAGCTTAAGCGTCATAACTCTAGGTTTGGATGGGATCTAGTGAGTCAATTGACACTAGAGAGCATAATTGTTGGGATGTTATCAAGGAGATCCCAAAATTGGATGATGATACTCGTTTCAAGGCCCTTGATTTGCTTGATACAATAGCAAAATGGTTCGAATTTTTGAACATGACACCAGAAAGCATTCGAATCACTACTAGAAAAGGAGGCAATAGAGACAGAATTTTAGCGACGAACATCTTCCGTTGCTACCACCAACGGATTAACAAAAACTTAGCAATGACTTATTATTTTTAAAAATTACATATTAATTTACCAACAGAATTATCAATGAAAGTATTTCGTTGGTATAATTCGATTGCTAATCTGTTAGTAAAATATAAAAAAATATGAAAATAATGAAGTAAATAATTTACCAAATGAATTTCCAACAGATATTCCTTGGAAACTATATAAAAAAAATAAAATAATTATTGAACATTTTCCTATAGAGAAATCGATTAAAAATTTTAATTTTCCCCTTGAAATTTTGAATTTTCCTGCTTTGAAAATTTTCATTCTCAAACATATATTTCTCTCCCATCTACACATTTCATTTCCTATTTTAAAATTTCCAAAATTTCCTCCCTTTCTATATTCAAGTACCTTTTCGCCTGCAAATCTCCCGTCCTGATGTGACCTGCTAGAAGTGGTGGAGAGAAGCAAGGATGAAGAGGATAGTGGAGAGAGGGTCGGATCGTTTGGGACTCATCTTGGGCTGGATCCAGAGCCTTGACCCAGCACCGTCTTTCCCAAGCACTGCTCTCTGTTTTGCTTTTGCTTTTCTTTTATTCTTCTTCCTTTTTCCCCCCTTTCCCCTTTGTGGAAATTGGTTTCAGATTGTGTTTAATGTTTGAATTTTGTTGGTGCAAGGGGGATTGAAGAATAGGAGAGTGAACCAATTGCAGGAGGGGCACAAGTTCGATTCCAAGTAAGCTAATAACCAATTGCATTTAACCTGCTTTTCCTTCAACTAAATATATGGTCATTTTAGCATTTTTTTAGTGTTTGCATTTAAACTTCTTTTGCTTCAACCAAATATATGGTTTACTCTTCGGTCGATTCATGGAATTTAGGATCAGTTTTATGTGGAATCATTTGGGTTAATTTTCTATGGGTCAGTTTGTGAAGTGTTAGTCTTGCTATGGCATATTTGGAAACATGGATCGATTAATACTTATTAGTATTAAGTAAGAGTTGATCTGTACATGCAAATCGTTGTGTCATTGCTGTTTCCCCATGTTATTGCTTTCTATTTAAAATATTTTTTTCTTTCCTTGAATTGTGATGTACTGATGATGTTATGCTCAATTGAAACATTTTGGGACATTGCATGTGTACAAAAGATCTCCGTTCCTCTTTGGTGTGTGCACTCATTAAAATTGTAATGGCTCTTTGATTATAACCAATTTTATTTCTATTTGGTCAATCCATGATGGATTGTTATGTGATTAGGAAATACAAATCTCAGTGTCTAACTGCACAAAGCTGCTACCAAATCTGTTTTATAAGCTAGTCGTTTTAATGAGCTTGCTTCATCAATTAATATCTATTTCCAAGAAGTGGGCGGTCAAGGGCCAAATGTGAAGCAAATTTACAGGGTGAGGGGTCATTTCTTTGGCTGGTAGTTAATATACAATGGACAAGTGTGTACTATATCATTTGTTTAGTCTGCTATTTGATATTTATTCTTATTGGTACCCTTTAACCATGAGATTGAAGGTAGAGTTAAGAGAAAATATATTTGTTTGACCGTGTGGAAGACTTCGATATCTTCATTTTGAATGTCATCCATTACATCTCTTGTCATACAATATTTTATTTATCTCTTCAGGTTATAAAAAGGGGAGATGGTGGGAGTCTAACATTTGAGCTTACAACTAGGTATTAGAGATCATTACACCTGAGGTAAACATTGGATGAATAATTAGGTAATCCTAACTGATGGATGTTTAAACCTTTGGCAAAATGCTAACCTTCAAGTTGATATAGCTTTGCTATTTTTTTGTAAAGGCTATCGTGTCTATTTTTTGGATGCTAACCATATTGGAGAATCAGATTTACTTTTATACTAAGTATTTAGTTTTATGATTCTTGTAACACAACTTTCCTTATTTGTGATAGATTTCATATTTTGTATTATGAAGTCTTGGATATTCCTTTGCCAAAACTGCAAGGCCTCAAGACTCTTAAAGTTGTTTTTCATCATGCCATAAAGGATGAAGTGAGTATTGGTCTATGTCATGTTTTATGATTTTATGTTTTGGCATGTAGTTGTTAAAAGTGTACCTCAGTGCATGCCTAAGCCCAAGCCTAGAGAGGCCTACCCTGTGTGTCGAAGTCCCGAGATTCAGGAGAATCTGTATTTATTTCCTTTGCTCATTCAATTGGTTCAATATTTTCATTTGGTTATTCATGCCATAAGGTTTCCAAAATAGAGTATTGTGGATTCTCACTTGCCCTGTGATTGGTTAGGTTTGGCAAGAGTTCATTTTGTGGAAAGAGAAATGCTCCATAACTCTCCAATTGTGAGGTCATTCTTGAAACATTTCACTTCTTGATCCTCTTCTTGAAATAACAATAATAGTAGTATATGTGTTAAGTTGCATGTATTTGCATAACAGCTAATGATATTATGTATGTTTCAGTTCTTCAGCATGGAACCACAATAAGGTGATGGTATAACTTTGTGAAGAAAATGATGGATGACTTCAAGAATCAAGTGTTTACATAAATGGTATGTCCTAGTGACTTCAAGAAGAGGAAGTGTCTTCAATAGTTGGACGAATTATTCTTGTAATTTAGTTTCATTTTATATTGTTTTGAATTTTAAAAATTATGTAATTAAGGAGATATATTTGCAATTTTATGTAAATTGTTAGTTAGTCTTTACATTAAAAATTGAATGTTAGCATTATATATATTCATTTTTTTAAAATTTTAAATGGCATTAGTGATGGAAATTGTAAAGGAAGTATGTTGCTGATTAGAGATGGATTCAATCTGTTGGTATTTAGCAACGAACAAGTTGTTACAAAATTTCGTCGCCAAATCAATGTTTTGGTAATTACCGACAAAAATGTTGTTGCTAAATTGTTGGTAATTAGCGACGAATTCTTTACTCATAGGTAAATTACTGACGGGCAATTCATCGTTGGATTTACTGACGGAAATTTTCTGTCGCTAAAGCTCCTTTGCAACAGAATCAAGGCTTCAGCGACAGAAATGTCCATCTCCGATGCCGTGTTTTTTTCTAGTGAATTATTTAAATTGAAATGAGATATTTTTTGAACATGATTAGAAGAGAATTTTATAGTTTTGGATTAGTAATCTAATGTTTATGGATTTTTTAAACTTTGCTTTGTGATTTAGACATGTTATTTACAGCACAAGGCCTTTATGACAGTTTTTCTATTATAGTTTTTGAGTTGTTTATTGATTCTGTTTATTTATCATATATTGAATTAGTAATATTTGATTCATTTTTACATAATATTATCATTTCCTTAATGTTTATGGCTTTATATTTTCGTTTTATATATATATATATATATAGTTTTAGGTGCTTCTCTTTGTATAATGTCTAGTGTCAATATTCGTGAAGATCATGAAATAGAGATGGACGAGATTGAATAAGACGAGAAGGAAGAAGAATTATATGAAACAATGAGGTATTCATGGCTGGCAATTCAAGCAATTCTCAATGTGTTAAATGATCATATAGCTAATATCTATCATGAATGTGTCAAACGTTCACTAACTAGGTGACCTAAAACTAGATATGGATATAATTATATGCATAAAATATTAAAGGAAGACCTAGAAAAATTTCGACAATTTATAGAATGTATCGTGATGTGTTCTAAAATTAAGCAAGATCATTAGAGGAAAAAACACCTTTAAAGGATATAAGATATATTTGTAATGAAGAAATGCTTGCAACATTACTCAATATCAATCAAATTACTTAATATTGTTTGATTCGTGAAAAATTTGGTCAATCGCATTTTACTACTAGTCAAAGTTTTAACAAATTTTACAGAAATTAAACAAATTTACAATAGATATGATGGTCAAACCAGAATCTATAGTGCTAGAAAAATAAGGAAAGTACAAGATTTAATCCTTATTTTGGTTATTGATACTGTTCTAATTGTTTTATTATTTTTGGACAGCATTGCAGTTATTGAAGGCACCCATATTCTAGCAATGGTAAGTGGATGTGATAAAAGCAATTATAGAAATAGTCATGCAACAATTTAACAGAATTTTTTAGCCACTTGTAACTTTGATTTGAAATTTATATACACGCTTAGTGAGTGGGAGGGATCTGCACATGATTCTAAGGCGTTGAGTGATGCTTTAACATGAAAAAGAGGACTTAAATTGCCACAAGGTATCAGTTTATAATGCCCTTTTCTTCTTTTTAATTATGATTATACATGTAATAAGTTACTTGCTAAATTCTAAAAGTATCTCATGTTCAAGTAAGTAATTTTTGGTAGTTTGTATATTTCCAAATCGATCGTCAATTCTTATCTCCTTTTTGAGGTGTCTGTTGCTACTTTCAAGATTTTGTTGGTCAAGCTTGTGACCCTAAAAATAGGAAGGAATTGTTTAATCTTCGTCATGATTCCTTGAAGAACATAGTTAAGAGGATATTTGGTATATTTAAATCATGATTCACAATTTCCAAGCTCCATTTCCATATTGTACACAAGCGGAGTTAGTATTAGCCTGTGTAAGAATATACCTTTCTTCGCAAAGATTGAACATGACACTAGAAGAGCATTCTAAATATTTAAATTGAAATGAGTCATTTTTGGAACACTATTAGCAGAGAATTTTATAGTTTTGGATCTGTAATCTAATGTTTATGGATTTTTTAATTTTGCGTTGTCATTTGGACCTGTTATTTACGAGACATGGCATTAATGACAATTTTTCTATTATAGTTTTTGAGTTGTTTTTTTGACTGTATTTATTTACGGTGTATTGAATTAGTAATACTTGATTCATTTTTACATAATATTATCATTTTCTTAATGTTTAGGTCTTTATGTTTTAATTTTTTTTAAGTTTTAAGTGCTTCTCTTTATATAATGTCTAGTGTCAATATGCATGAAGAACATGAAATAGAGATGGACAAGATTGAAGAAGAAGAGAAGAAAGAAGCATTATATGAAACAATTAGGTATTCATGGTTGGCATTTCAAGCAATTCTCTGTGTGTTAAATGATCATATAGCTAATATCTATCATGAACGTCATGACAAATGTTCACTAACTAGGCAACCTAAAACTAGACATGGATGTAATTATATACATAAATATTAAAGAAAAATTCAGAAAATTTTCGACAAGATTATAGAATGTATCGTCATGTGTTTATAAAATTAAGCAACATCATTAGAGAAAAAAACACCTTTAAAGGATATAAAATATATTTGTAATGAAGAAATGCTTGCAACATTCCTACTCACTATGAGTCAAAATACTCAATATTGCTTGATTCGTAAAAAATTTGGTCGATTGCATTTCACTACTAGTCGAAGTTTCAACAAGATTTTACAAACATTAAATTTGCAATAGATATGATGGTCAAACCGGAATCTAAAGTGCCAGAAAAATAAGGAAAAGTACAAGATTTAATCCTTATTTCAAAGTAAATAGTGAAATTTTTATTATTGTCATTTTTTTTGGTTATTGATAGTGTTCTGATTGTTTATTTATATTGTTTTATTATTTTTGGACTGCATTGCAGTTATTGACGACACCCATATTCCAGCAATGGCAAGTGGATTTGATAAAAGCAGTTATAGAAATCGTCATGCAACAATTTCATAGAATGTTTTAGCCACTTGTAACCTTGATTTGAAATTTATATACGCGCTTAGTGGATGGGAGGGCTATGCACATGATTCTAAGGTGTTGAGTGATGCTTTAATAAGAAAAGAGGACTTAAAGTGCCGCAAGGTATCACTTTATAATTCCCTTTTTGGCTTTTTAATTATGATTATACATGTAATAAGTTACTTGCTAATTCTACAAGTATCTCATGTTCAGGTAAGTATTCTTTGGTAGTTTGTGGATTTGCAAATCGATTGTCAATTCTTATCTTCTTTTCGAGGTGTCCGTTATCATCTTTAAGATTTTACTAGCCAAGCTCGTGACCCTAAAAATAGGAAGTTATTGTTTAATCTTCGTCATGATTCCTTGAAGAATGTACGTACTTGAGAGGATATTTGGTATATTTAAATCATGATTCACAATTTTCAAGCTCATCCTTTCCATGTTGCACACAAGCGGAGCTAGTATTAGCCTGTGCAGGTTTACACATTTTTCTTCGCAATGATTGTCGTTATGATGAATTTTCAGTTGAACCTGATAATGAGGATTCACCATCTTCTTTGGCTAATGAAATGGAAGACTCTGTGCCATTTTTTGAGAGTCAAGAACGAGAAAGAGAGAATGATAATATATGGAGGGCTACTGTAGTAGTTGACACGTGGATTGATGTTGTGAATATTTGATTTTTATTTTTATTTTTTTGTTGAACATTAATAAACTTTTATTATTATTATTATTATTATTGTATTTTGGTTATTTGATAATCTAATTGGGGTGACTTAAAATTTTTTTTATATTTTTTAAAAATATTTTTATTATATACGAAAAATGTGACGTATTACTTTGTGTTTTTAATTCCATTTGGATGTTGGATATGCCACACGTTATTCAAAATAACATTACATTATATAAGCATTTATCTTAACATTTTTTTTAAAAAATAAAAATTTACAGAAGTCCATGAAAGACTTTTATTAATTCTTAACAAAACCACAAAAGTTCTTTAAAAGTCCACAAAAGTCACCCACTTAAAAAAAGGGAAATTACAAAAAATCAGGTATATAGTTTATACCAATTCAAAAATCAGGTTGAAAGTTTAATTATTCAAATACCAAGTATTTTATTTTACATATCATACCATAAATCTATCCAAATCCTAAAATAATCAATTTCTCTCAACTTTCTCACCATTTCTATCCACTATCTCTACCGCCCGCCGCCTCTACCTGCTTTTCCTCCCTCCTAGAAGCGTCGAGGCACTGCTGCTCTTCACAGCAGCTTCGCTACTAGGAGTATCAGGTTACAGACTAACTTTTAGCGTCGCTACTAGGAGTATGGACCACATGACCTACTTCAACAGCTTGGGGCACTTGTGCTGATTGATCAATATGGACTACCCAGCTATAGAAGTTTGTAGTTTAGGTTTCATTTGCTTTTATTGTATACGAAGTAGCACTCCTCATTTCCTGCTTTTATACTACTTTTATACATTTTTTTTGTAGCTTTCTAGAAGTGACGTCTCTTTCCTTCCATATACTCTCGATTTTTTATGCTAAATACATGGTTGGGAAATCCTAACCTCCATCGATCATCCTAGTTGAAGCCTAAAAACTCACTAAGGATGTGTGGACATTTTTGTTAAAAAAAAAAAGTTGTCCAAGTCTCGGAATTAATATAAAAACTTCATAATAACTTTTTCTTTTTGTGCAATTTAGTCCCTAATTTATTCTTCTTTTATTTTGAGTCCTCATTTGTATTTTCTACAAGTCCTTCAACTTCTTGTTTCATTCATATTTAATCCACTAATCTTAAATCATCCATTCTTGATTCCAATCAATTTTTAAATATTGACAATTTACTCCCCAAAATTAACAATTCTTTTGCCCTTCTTTTGCCTATTTTCAATTTTTTCATCAGTAGCCATCTAAGCTTGAGTTTATCCTATAACAATCGATATTTAATCAAATGAAATAGTAATTCTATCAAATTTACTCCACGAAAAAATAAAATATGCAAAGATCCATACAGAGTGCAAAACCAACTAGAGCATAATTACATATTTTTTGAGAAACTTAAATAAAAAACGTTATAAGAGATTAAAGATAATTATTTTAGGGCACCAGATCATCTACCATGCACAAATCAATTGACCCATAAAAAAGTATAAAGATGTTATACACTTTTGACGGCCCGTATAGGTGTAGAAATCACACCTATCATATATATCCTAAAATCATCTAAAAATGTATATTATAATTGAAACTGATGAAAAATTTACTATCTCTTCCCCAAATGTCAGTATGAATGAGTTTTGTCAACCTCAATTTTTTTTTTATACGGATGAGTGACCAATAGAATCTCAGCCATTGCCCCTCCACGTATGCAACACTTGCTTACTTGAACATCCCATTGGGATGTAAAGGCTGCCAATTGAGAAAAATGTCGACGATCATTTGCATTTTGACGGTCAAATCAATGACCGGACAAGATAGAGTGCGTGGAGGATATGGTGAAGGTAAAGGGGTTTGGTTAGGTTCAGAATGACATTCATACCTTGGTGTGAAAAGCTTAACCCAATTGAAAAATTGATACCAAGTTAGCATATGCATGACACCCTCTGCCATGTGCATGCCGCGTAATGTATAGATATAACAATAGTCTCTCTAAGTACATGTCGAACTTTGAAATATAAGTTGTCAACTAGGAGGCTTACGAATTTCCTCGAAAACATGAATCAATCCTAGATAGGTGAGGACTCTTGAATAGTCTTGAGAATATAAGCCGCTCAAATAAGTTAGGACATACAAAATGCTTTGAAAATATCTGTACGAGCCTGAATAAGTGAGGACTTACAAATTAACTCTGAAATATCACACTATGATTTATCAAAAATTCGATAGCATCTCCTCTGTATTATGAACTAAACCAACCTAAAATACAATATATCCACTGCACATATATAAATTAAATTAGGGCCCGTTTGACCCGTCCACATACTTATGAAGATAAAGTAAATAATGACAAATCAAAATTTTCCAAGATATATTATGCATAGAGTCTATCATGTATTATAGTAGTATTACAATATTGCTACAATGAAGCAAGTTACATGCTGGAGATAATAAAATGATAATGTAGATAATTTGGTATACATACTAGCGATAATGAAAACAATGTCAGGATATACTAGCAGTGACGATCATGTAATGTATGCTTAGTAAAAATAATATAATGCATATGCTAGTAGTAATAATACAATGCTACTAGAATAATAGTATCACAATAGTCACCTTAGTTTAGGTATGATATTCATATTATGCAAGGGCTTTTGGGTCGAGGTGAAGCTCTGGAAGATATAAGTAGTTGTGATGAAACTGATGCAGATGGTTCATCCATGTCAAAAGCTTCTTCTATGGTGGATGGTTCATCTATTAAAGGTATCATCTTTATAGTTATCAATGCAGGCCCCTTTTGGGATACATCTCACTTCTCCTTATGAAGATATTCGACTTCGTTGTGTGGTGAATGGTTTTTTCATGCCAAGGGATTCTTCCATGAGGGATGGTTCATCCATGGAAGGCATCATGTTCGTAGGTATCAAAGCAATACCCATTTGGGTATTTTTCACCTCTCCTTTCGAAACAGTTTAAATTCCTTGCATGGTGGATGATCCATCCATTCCAAGGAATTTTTTCCATGGTAGATGGATCATCAATGGAAGGCATCATCTTCGTAGGTGTCAAGGCAGGCTCCTAAACTTGGTTTTTTCTCTTACTTGACATTATTTGGAACGTTCTCGAGCTGATTATCAGACCATTGGAAGTTTGGGTGCTATCTCCATCCTTAGTTATATGTTTGTGAATATGAGTTAAAATTATGGTAGCCATTTTGAATGAAGTTGAACTGTTCCTCNTGTGAATATGAGTTAAAATTATGGTAGCCATTTTGAATGAAGTTGAACTGTTCCTCGGAAAGCCCATAGACATACAATGTTCTGTCAAATGGTTAGCTCCACAATTTTCACATGATGGACCACTTATTACTGCGTGTGCTCCTCTCGTTTATGATTTTAACAATAATTCTACTTGCTTTGTCAAGGCTGCTATCTGCGCATTGGTGGATGTTGTGCTATCAAGTTCATATATCCTAGATGCTCTTGGTGGTACCACTCTTTCTGATGAAAACATTGAGTGTGTAATGGTAATTAGCTCAAATAGATCCAAGATTTGTTGTACCGATTTCCTATGATAGATCCAGTTGAGGAATCCACCTGAGATTTTGATAGTGGTGAGAGTCCTGTGCAGAAGTATTGCACTTGATTACCAATTGGAATTCCATGATTTGGACACTTTCGTATCAGTTCTTTGAATATGTTCCATGCCTTGTGATAGCTCTTCCCATCCTGCTGTTGAAAGTTTTGAATTTCCAACCTGAGTTTAGTTACTTTTACCGGTGTAAAGAATTTGTTGCAGAATTTTCTGGTAAGTTCTTCCATGTAGTAATGCTTGCATGAGGTTCGGCATCTTTAAGTGTATATGGGAATAACCATAATTTAATATCTTCATTGACCCTCGGAGCATGGAAACTACAATAATTTCAGAGAAATCTGGAGATGTGTGTATTCAGATTTTCATGAGGCAACCCGTAGAATTGGAGAGTATTGCTCATCAAATTGATCCACTCTGCCCTTATCTAAAAATTATTTATCCCAAAATCTGGATACACAATACTGGAGCGCGCAGGTGCAGTTATGGGTGTCAAGAACATTGAAATATGCAAATATCCTTCATTTATTTCCCTTCGCTCTTGCTGCTAATCCAGTGGTCCAGCTACTCTTGCGGCAGCATGTCCAATTGACTGAATACGAATCAAAATATTTTGATCATCTGCCATTTGTTGGTTCTCTCTATCTTCAAGTCAAACAGTTCAAGTTCGAATCTGAATCTAGTGGTAGCCAACCTTTAAGTCCAACTTATTGAATATACATGTACCACTAAGCTAATCTAGAAAATAATCCAAATGAGGAATCTGAAAATGAAAATGCACTGTGATCTTGTTTATAACACAACTATCCACACACACATACGCCATGTACCATCTTTCCTTAATGTAAGTAAAGCTGGAACATCACATGGACTAAGACTTTTCAAATACGTCATTTTGCTAAAAGTTCTTCAACTTACCTTCACAACGCCCATAATGTAATGTGCGCTGTTAGGTAATATAGCATCTAGTATTAAGTCAATTTGATACTAGATATCCTGTAATGGTGGCAATTCATCTGGTAATTCTTTTGGAAACACGTCCTGGAATTCCTTAATCAAAGGTTAAATCCTGTAAGGAATTATAGCCTTGGTATGAACAGATTTACCCGCCAACACAATACTAAACCAAAATATATAATCTGTAACTTGAACTTTCCTTAGGTTAGTAGATTGGTATTGTCCTCAACAATTGTATTTGTGCTAGAGGTTTTTCTCAGTAGTAACACAATCTTATTTTCCCCATGAAATTGTATGTATTAGAAAATTCATCATGCAACGAATGACGATCGTACTACCAAGGTTGTCCCAACAATATATGACACATGCCCATGCCAACCACATCACACAAAACATCATCCTTATATGTAGGTTTAATGGATAAACTGATTAATGCACGTTGAGATGCTATGACATTTGTCCCTTTCTTCAACCAGGCTAGCCTATATGGTTTGGAATTTTTTCGTGTTTACAACCAAGTTTTTGACTACTTCTTCAGCCACCACATTCTCACAGCTTCCAGAATCAATGACGAATTTGCAATCTTTTTTCCCTGTACATGTGGATAGGAAGATATTGTTACGTAACTAATCATCATCATTCCCATGTGGGGTCATGTAATTCCTATACACCACCAACATTGGACCAACATCACCTGCAACTTATTCTTCATCTTGTACTGAATCTTCATTCGAGTAGCTTGATAAGTGCATTTTTCAACGTTTAACATGACTAATTATTGACACAAGCGCTCGAATATGGCTTAATTCTATCTAAGTTCGTTTTCCATTACTGTATGGATGGATTTGGTGGAACGTAAGAGAAAATTGGCTAAAAAGAAAGAAAAAAGGAAGAAAACGAAAGATTAAGGACTAGACTGCAAATAGCCAAAAGATTGCTCGGAGCATGAATCGAGATTGTAAATGAACTAAGCCCTAAATTTATGAATGCATGGGATGATAGAAGGAAAAAAATGACCAAAAAAGGCCAAGACAAGAGAGAATGAATTTCGAGGACCAAAACGAAGAAAATGGTAAGTTGCTTCTACCAAGCGGCAGCATGGTAGACCTTTCCATGCGGTCCCACACACCGGATTAGGAAACAAATGAGGGGACTTGATATTCCATGCGGTCGCATGGAATAACACCATGCGGCCGCATGGTAGTTTTGTTTCACAAAATTCCTACTTTCCTTATTTCGTTCAACATCTTTAGGTAATGAATCTAGGTCGAGTATAAAAGCCCAAAAACCATCCACAACAAGTGGAGATGTACCACATGAGATAAAAAAAAAAAACCTAGAATGCACTTTGAAGGAGATCGGGAAGCAAGGATTTCAAAGCACAACAACAAGATTCTTGGATTTTCAAGCTCAATTGTTATTTGGTGATGTCTTCTCTTATATTATTTTGCAATATTTGACAATTAAAACATGTTTTTGAGTTTTGAATGATTTTTATTCACTTAATGTTTCCATAAGTATTATGCATGTGATTGTGTGAGTGTAGTGATCTATTTTATGCATTTGAGAGAAGGGGAATAGATTTGACAAGGTATTAATCATCCTAGGGTTTGATAGGGGATAGATATATACCCCTACGCTTTGCGTGAATCTCTAAGTGATCATAAAACTACATTCTTCTTGTGAATTTGCATTCGTCATAGATATATAGTCGGATGGTTTATTGTTGGATAGGTTAGGATCATTGATTCTTCAATTTATCAAGCATGTTTTCAATGTTGCAGAATTGAATTCAAGGTGATCATTGCATGGAGATTCGTGATCCTAGTGCTAGTCTATAATTCATAAGAAAACATTCAATCTGCATTTGAACATTTATTTGTATTTAGTTAATAAAGTAGTTTAAATTTCAACGTAATGATAGTTTAGTTACAAATCTTTGTAATCATCTCAATTTTTATAGATTCGGTTAAGGTCTCAATAATAGGAATTAAACTAAATCAATCTTCGTGGGACGATATTTGGAACTCCAAATTCCACTTCATTACTTGCTAGAACCGTGCACTTTTGGTAGTTTTAAAAGCGAAACATATTTTCGTACAACAAATTTTTGGCGCTATTGCCGGGGATTGATTATTAGTTGATTTTTGTTACTTAGACACTAATTCGAAATTGTCTGTAATTTTAATTTACATTTTCTATTTTATTCAGTTTTTAAACATAGGTTGAGCTAAGTGCTACTGTTTTTCTTTTCTTCAGGTCTTGCATGCGAAGATCAGTTGGTGGTAAGCTACTTCCAATGGATTTGGAGATTGAACAAACTTTTCATCGCAAGCAAAGAATAGCTAGAATAGCACAGTAGAAAAATCAAGCAAAAATACAAATGGCTGACCAAAAATTGGAACCGAGAGTGAAACCTACAGCTCCAGCTAATGCAGAGGCACAATATGATGGGAATGCTCTTTTTGGAGATTTCTTGTCACCATTCGTCACTCAAAGTCAATCCAACATTGTCTACCCCACGTTCGAACAACCAAACTTTTAGTTAAAGATGAATTTCATCCAACTCTTCCAAAACGGACACCAATTCTATGGAATGGCCAACGAGAATTCGCATACACATGTATCCCATTTCTTAGATATGTATCAACATTTTAGGTACTAAGGAATATCAGAAGATGCTATTAGACTGAGATTATTTCCACACACTCTACAGAATAAAGCACTTGAGTGGCAAGATTCACTCCATGTGGCGAGTATAACTACATGGAAGGATCTGGCCCCACAAATTCTCCACTAATTTTTTTTTTACCGAACAATGTTGTGAGATTGAGGCACGAAATATCAATATTCAACCAGAATGAATCCGAGTTGTTTGATGAGGCATGGAACAGATGTAGATAAACGAGTCTAATGTTGAATTGAGAGAAGTGTCATTTCAGGGTCCAAGAGGGAATTGTTTTGGGACATCGAATTTCAGCAAATTGGATTGAGGTAGACAAAGCAAAGATTCAAGTTATTGAGAAGATACCTCCACCAATATCAGTAAAGGGTGTTCGCAGTTCCCTCGGGCATACCGAGTTTTACAGACGCTTTATCCAGGATTTCTTGAAAATAATAAAGCCATTATGCACCTTGTTGATGAAAGACAACCAATTTGAATTTAATGAACTCGTCTATCAGCCTTCAACACTTTGAAACAGAAGCTTACTTTAGCACTGATGATTGTTGTGCCAAGCTAGTTATTACGTCGTGGAAGCAGTTCTACGACAGAGGGAAAATAATATCTTCCATATAATATACTACGCAAGCAAAACTCTAAATGATGCTCAGATGAATTATGTAACAATTGAGAATGAGGTTTTGGTTGTAGTGTATGCATTTGACAGATGTCAACGCACAAGAAATATCTCAAGACGACATGAAATGCCTCTAAATAGTATTTTGGAGGTAGAACTTTTTGATGTCTCGGGGATAGACTTCATGGGGCTATTTCTCCCACCGTTCTCTAATCAATATATCATAGTAGCAATTGACTATGTATCGAAGTGGGTGGAAGCAGCAGCATTACCAACCAATGATGCTAAGGTGGTAATTGGGTTCCTTAAAAAGCACATTTTCACCCGCTATGGTACACCGTGGGCCATAATTAGTGACTGAGGAAAACACTTCTGCAATTGTTAGTTTGAACAGCTATTGAATAAATATGGTGTTAAACATCGGGTGGCTACCCCATACCATCCCCAAACAAGCAGGCAAGTTGAAATGTCAAACATGGAATTGAAAAGAATCCTTGAAGTGACTGTGAACTCTTCGAGGAAAGATTGGTCCAAGAAGTTAGATGATGTGCTATGGGCCTACAGAACGGGATTCAAAACCCCTATAGGCAAGTCTTCTTACCGTCTCATTTTTCAAAAAGCATGTTACCTACCTGTTGGAGTACCAGGCATTTTGGGCACTTCAAAATTTGAATTTGGATTTGACAGCAGCTGGTGAAAAGCGGTTTCTTCAATTGAATGAAATGGATGAATTTCGGTTGGAAGCATACGAGAATGCAAAATTTTACAAGCAATACACCAAGAAGTGGCATGACATGCATATTCAACGACGAGAGTTTGTAATAAGACAGAAAGTGCTATTGTATAATTCCAGACTCAAGCTCTTCCTGGAAAAATTGAGGCCAAGATGGTCGGGTCCATATACGGTTACAAAAGTTTAATTGTACGGTGCAGTTGAGATTAATCATGAAAGTAAAGGGAACTTCATAGTGAATGGACAACGGCTTAAGTACTATTGGAGCGAGGAATTTCCAAAAGAGAAGTCCACCGTCCACCTTACATAGCCAGAATGAAGCATCGTAGTAAAGTCGAGCTATCAACTAAACTAGCGTTGGTTGGGAGGTAACCCAACATATTCTTTTTATTTATTTATTCCGTTTTCTGCATTAGCTTATGCATTTTTCATGTTTTCGATATTCTAAGACATAGTAGGTAGTTCATCGTCTCTAGGAACCCTTAAGAGTCCAAGCATGATCCCACGTAGTCTATATTATGTTGAAACTCACTTTGGGGGTGTTGAGATGGTCATTTTTCATTTTTTTGCAACATTCACGTGTTTCGGGGCAAATGGATCACTCTACTTTTCGGAATCCATATGTGCTTTCAAGTTAGAAATGAATTTGGGAGTGAGATTCATAGCCTATATGCACTCACAGTGATTTGAAACATGTTTTGACAAGTAGTGGGAGCGTTGAAGCACTGAGTTGCATTTGGTGTTAAAAATCGGGGATTTTCCTGAAAATCAACCAAAAATGGCTTTTACAGGAATAAATATGCTTTCCAGAATTTTTCACGTGGAACTACCTCATTTTACTCATATAAACTTGTTTGGCACGAGAAACGAAGCAAAGGGGCCCATCGAGGGTGAAAATTGGGAAAGTTCAACATATGCACGACACCCAACACTGCTGATAGTCCATACGATCGTATGGTACCACCAGCCATGCAGTCACATCCAAAATTTGTACTGACCGAATCTTTCATGTGGTCGCATGGAGTATTTTTTCCCCATCCCCGTATCCTCAAACTCCCCCAAACTCGACACCACATCATCTTCCACCCATCTATGCACTCATTTTACATATTACAACACAAATAACACATATATTCCACCTTTACCACATCAAATTCTCCAATATCCATTCAAGAATACAAGGTATGTCTAATTTTGTTGCTCTAAGTTTCCATTGTTTTCTTTTCACTTTGTGCTTGTTTGAACATTTCATGAAGTAGTTAGGCATTAGAAGATTATGGTTTGTTGAGTATTGAGTGTCTGTGAAATGAATCTTGGATTAGGTTTGAGCATGGACTTGAAGAACACTTGAACCAAACTAATGCTTCCAATGTATTCGATGAAATGCATAAGTGAACATTTGTATGTAATTAGGTTTCAATCAAATTTGACATTGTTCACATATATTTGAAGTTGTGTTTTGTGTTCATGCTCCATACAAATTGTCTTTGCACACACCAAAACTCACAATGGAAGGTACATAGACACACCGTGGTTAGGCATATGGCACCTCACACCCCTCACTTCGGCCCTTACGTTTCTAGCCCATATAACTTCCGTTTGATCTAAATTTTAGATATGTTTTAGACTACTATACATGCTTTCATATGCCTAGAGGTTGTTCGGGAAAAGTTCAACTTTTCTAGACGATGTTCGACTACGAACTTGCTTAGTTGAACATGCATATAAACGTCACATTTTCCTTATTGGGTTTTTGAAACACATGTTGACATGTCTTATATATTATCCATCTTTCTAGTCGAATTTTTTTGAGCCTGGCTTTGTGACATTGTTTTATACTTTGTTTAGTCGAATTTTCGACCCTTTTTTACTACGCACGTGACCTACATGATGTGACATACATTTAAGGGCTTGATACAAGTTTCTTATATTATCTTCCTGCAATTTTGAATTTATTTTTTGCATCACATATGACTTACATGTTTCCATCTTCTTTGTGGTGTAGCATGCCTCCTAAACGTACTTTCGAGGGAAAGGAAAAGGTTGGCTTCACTTCAGACACAGCCCAAACACAGACACTTGAAGGAGGTATGCTTTAATTTATAGACAGTGGATCTCGTGTCAAATACTCCGAGGTCATCTCCCATTGGGCAATCAGCCTCAAGCAACTAGTTAAGCTTGATGACTTTTTGGGTTTTGAATTAATCATTTTGGTTCAGAATCGTGGTTGGGAGAAATTAGTGGAGCGGCCGCATCCTATCTATGAAAGTCTAACCAGGGAGTTTTACGCAAACTTTAACAGCGAGATTGACACACCGAGATCTGAGCACCATCACCAGACATAGGTAAGAGACAGATGGATCATGTTTACGCCCGAGGTCATTCACAATTTTTACCAACTATCGTGGAACAATGTGGTTCCTATCCCGAGCGACTTCTATTAACCTGAAGTTCCGGAGGTGTTACTTGGGTGTGCAAATGCATGGCCACTTTCGACAGTGGAATGACATCAAATCGAGCTAACTCCCTTTATTGCTATCGTGTGTTTCTTCATATGCCACAACATCGAGCCGATCTCACACCGCACCACATTTACAAATCCTAAGGCCAACTTTCTTTATCATTTGGTTCAGGGGAACAAGATTGATATTGCTACATTCATCTATAAGCATATTCATGCAGTGGGAGTTTGGGACGACCGTCGCAGCTTCTTGATCTTTCCAAGTTTATTCAGCAGCATTTGCAAGGTCTCAGGCATCCCTATCCCACCAGGAAAACTCCCTGAGAAACGTAGCCCATTCATCAAGCACAAGAGAGGGATTGGGTAAACCATAGAGAGAAGTTGGCACAGGAGCAGGAAAGACACCAGCAGGCTGTATAAGGAGACAAGGATGCAGATATCGAGTTTTCTTAAGCCTAGCCACCACCACAGCTGGACGTTAACACACAACTACTGAGACAGATGTTTGCTACCATGATCGGCTCTAGCCAGGAAATTCAAAGTCTTCAGCAGGCCTTTGGGGCCATGAGTATGGAGGTGTAGACAGTGCGGACTAATTTGCAGAGATTCGGACACTTTGCTTCTACGGCCAGTATGGAATCCCTCGCAGCTTGACGGGAAATAGATACGATGAACAGGAGGTTGAGCATGTATGTCGATCGGGTGGACGAGATACAATTATGAGCTAATGAAACATGGGATCGGTTGGGTAGCATTGAGTAGAAGTTCGAGAGCAGACTGTGTCATTCGAGGTCTTCAGACCGAGATATCTCAACAATCCGAGTTGATGCACCAGATTTTGGCACAATTACCTCCACCACCTGGAGACGACATTGAGGGTCCCAGTTTTCCACCACCTCCTCCATATTGATCAGGGAAGTATCGGTCCCTTTTAATTTTTTTTACTACATGTCCTCAATTATGCAAGTTTAACGTTTGTTTTTGTATTCCAACATTAAGGGCAATGTTAGATTTAAGTTTGAGGGGTGGTATAACCGTCCATCATACTTGTGTTACTTTATTGTTTTACTTTATTGCTTTTCGTGTGTTTGTCGAGTGATTTACCAAAAAAATTAAAAAGTTTTACAGCTTTCATTTAGTTAGTTTCAATTTTCTTTAGTTATTTAAATTATAGCATTAAATTTGAATTGTGTGCTTGTGTGGGTTTTGAGAGCCATGCCGGAAATGATGTGGATATGGGATTATAATGTATTGGGAACTATGGATATGGTGCACAACTTGATTGATGAATACTTGTTTGTGTGAAACTTGACATAATTCGCGCACGAACTCATGTTTTCATTTTGAGTTGATGATTTGGTTTACGATGTAGAAGATAGTTGAACATAGCGAATAGATCCGAATAACAGCTGTTGAACTTAAACTTAGTAGGTTGGCTCAAGTTTTAGATTCCAAGACTGCTTTTGCAGTATTGAGTTACTCAAGTCTACTCTTAGATGTCAACAATGATGACTGTAGCTCACTCCATGTGATTGAGTCCTAGCTAGCTATCAATAGTACACTCTTCATCCACGCCTGCCAATACGAGTCGCCAAATCATTGTGGTCAACATGTTTTCCTACCAGTACAATATTATCAGCAACTGTCTTAATCTTATTTAGGTACTCATCAACCTGTAGTGAACATTTCTTCCTTTTGTGGAGCTCTGGAATGAGAATTACACCCTTAGATTTGTTTTGAATTCCAAACCCTTCTTTTATTGCATTCCATAGATCCTTTGATGTGAGAAATCCCATTACAAATGATGCAACCTTTGGAGTGATTGCATCCTATAGCCATCCTAGGAGAAGCTGATCAATTGATACCCACTTATCATAATCAGGATTAGCTACTTTGAAGATGTCTATTCCATTTGTTGAATCCTGATTTGAAAGTATTTTGATGGGCTAGGCTTGGCGCTGAAAATGTAACCTTCAAGTTTTTAACCCAAGTTACTTGAAGAATCATATTTTGCCATTAAAAATAATTCTCTGTATTGTGTTTATCTCTGAATGGGGTGTGCCTCAAGGTTCTATTGTGGCCAAGGTTGGCTTTTTGGACTTGCTAAAACCTTATTTGGGATTTACATAAATGTACAGTAGACCAAAATCAATGCTTAAAAAGACCTTTGGTTGGGATACTGGTACATCATCTAATTATTTACCGAAATCGCTTTTGAAAAATGAGCTTCAAGAAGAATCAACCTACTTAAAGAATTGGAATTTACTTTGTGTAAAAAATAAAGAGATCTAATATAGCAATGTTTGACTCAGAGTCAAGGAAGATAATCAAGGTTGTTGAATAAACCACCTCTATTAAATAAGGGTTTGAAATTGTTGAGTGTAGCATGACATTTTGGCTGTTACATTTATTGTCAAGTGATTTAAGTACAATAGTTGGTAGTTTGAAACTTTTGTAAAATTGTCTAAGTATGGTT
>CAIGRB010148601.1:0-14717 GCA_903798255.1 Fraxinus quadrangulata
GTAATAAAATACGAGTTGAGTTTTCCCGTAAACATTGTGTTCTTTTGCTGTTTCAATCATAACTGTGTGTGTTGTGAGATTTCGGATAGGTTGACTGAGTAAGACCTCAGTGCCATCACATGCACAAATTTGACTAAGTATTCTAGTAGACTTCGTCCCTATGACAAGAACCAACTGTTAAACTGCAAATAACATTTAGGTTCTATCATCTGTGTGGTGAAACAAAGCTTATGCCTAACTACAAGGTTAAATTTTCAAATGATCACTATATTTTTAACGTTGTTTTTTGAACACTCAAACACACGTCCATCCCTGGTAATTTAATTACCACTCCTTTTTACTACTCCTTCCATCGTATAAAAATATAGTCTAATTTTATTATTGAGACTATAGTTGATTTATTAGTTATGCCCATATTTAGGCTATATTTGAGTTTTTTATTTTTATTTTTTGTTGAAAATGAGGTTTGTAATAGTGAATTTTCGAAGAACGTGTTATTAAAAAGTAAGAACAAATTTTGGCCTTATGTGCAAAATAATTTATTGTGAATATGAGTGCTTGAAAGTAATTTAGAAAGAAATTAGATAATGAGGATCAAACAAGGCTTTAATTTTGCCTTATTATCAACTAATATGAACTACTCATGTTTAAACAATTATAGAATGTAGGAGTGTATTAGAAAAACCTAAGTAAAATTTATTGTTATAATTATATTAATTAAAAAATTTTATTCTGTGGGACAGAAGAAAAAATACATCTTTATGAGAGGTGAGAGTAATAAATAGTCAGAGATTACTAACCATACATTCATTAAGGTTGTATTAACTGAAAGAAAAATAAAAACAGATATGACATAAATTTACATAACTGAACAAAGCAAAATATTACTCCCTTCATCCATAAATATAGACTTGTTTTCAATTTCACACAATTAAGAAAGTGTAATTAATATCGTTGAAAATATAAATTTTTCTTACAAATTTTCTAATATACCCCTATATCAAATAATGGTTTAAACAATGAGACAGACAAAATAAAAGAACCAAATTTATATTTATGTGATGGAGGGAGTACATTACATGAACATAAAGACAAAAAAAAAAAAATGAAACTATTTATTCCAGGAAACAAAATACTAATATAGAAAATCCGAGAGATATGTAATAAACATAAAATAGTTTCGGAAACAGTTTGTTCATAGATTTCTCAGAAGCAGGCATCCAACACACAGCAGCAACACAATGCAGCACAACTGCAAACATGAAATTTCATAAATTACAAAGCAGCTCAAAATTGTTTATCTTTAGCCAATGTTGGAAACAAAAAAATTTAACAATAATCCCTATCTTATATTGTAAAAATATTTTATGAAATTTCAACTTAACACTATCTAAAATGACATTCATTATTTTTATCTCAAACCTATCCTCCTATTCTTTAAATTGATTCCAAAATAGGTAAAAGATAAATTCGAAAACCCATCTATATTGCATTGGTTTAGATTAAAAAAAAACATAGTAGATTTTGTTAAAAATAGATGATATTTGTGGTCGAAATTTGTGGATACCATGATATGTATAATTAAAATTAATTGTTTGACTTTAATTCAAGTTTTTAATTGAACCAAACAGGGGCTAAATACTCTTATGGAATTTTATGTTAAAAGATAAAATCTCTCATCTAATAAAAATGAAAATATAAACCAATTTATAAAGATTTGAGTTGCCCCTCTGAACAAGGTTAATCGATGAAATATTGAAACTTCACATGGTATTAGGGCCAATTTTGCTCTAACGAGCAATCTAATCCAGATTGATTTGTTCAAATGAGTCATCATCTTGTCAGAGTATTGATAAGTGTAGTTTCTACACTAATTCGGGCCCTAAATAATGATATTTTATTATCCTTTAGATAAAATTCTACATAATTTATATTATATTATATTTTTGTAGGTAAAACTTTATGTTTGATAAAGAATTTGAGAAAAGAAGTGAAAATTGGCGAAAAAGTACAAGATCCAAAGTTTAGGGACTAAAATGTAAATACTCAAAAGTTGTGCCAAAACTCACGATGAAGATTCGAGAATGCTAGAGGTCAAATGAATGTAATTAGAAGTCAAAAAGAGTGAAATATGACCCAAATATTTTCACAAATCAATTTTCAACCGCACAAGGATGTTCCAGATTTTCAGTTGGAATTTGAGACCCATTTTTGGCCTAGTAAAAGTTCGAACTGGAAAGGAGCTATTTCTAGTAAAGTTGTATCCATATGAATTATCTTTTCAACATATTTTGAATCGCCTTAATCGGATATCGTGAGAAAATATTATGATAAAAATATTGAAGCAGACTCAGAGTTTGGACAGAAACGCGGCGCCTAGGCGCTGCGCTGCAAATTTTAGGATTATGTTATTTTGAGCTGCTAGAAGTCCCGAAAAAGACTCCAAATTAGCCAAGAACCTGTAGGGAAGTAAAAATAGACCTAATAAGGCACTAATAAAGGGGTTCCAAATATTGAAAAAATAGCTATACAACGAGAGATCGAAGAGCCCAATTCAAAGAAGGGAATCATCAAGTATGTTAAGGGAAAAATCTCACATCTAATAAAGATGAAAACATATATCAATTTATAAGGGTTTTGACTACTTTTCTTAACGAGGTTGGTATTTTAAGATGAAACCTCAAATTTTAACATTTTAATCGTAAACTCTATTTAAATTATTATTATCCCATTAGTTCTTAATATTTTTTTTATTAATTTCCACATATGGATTATCACCTACCCACCCATTTTGTTTTACTTATTTATTTTTAATAATTTTTCATATACGAATTTCATATATTTTTCACGTCTAAAATTTACACAATATCTCTCTAAAAGAGAAATTTCTTATTAGTTATTTTGTTTCTCATATACGAATTTCATATATTTTTATATGTTTTGTTTCTCATTCTTGTTTCTTTCAACCTGGATTAACATCTACAATAGGAAGGGAGAGAGCAGAGAAAGATAACTCACCATCCCTTCCAGAAGCCATCGCCCCTCGACTGAGTTTCCGCCGGAGCCGGATTAACTGGTGGTTTTCCATGACCATCTTTCATGGGATAACCGGCTGGCGGTGGTGGAGCCATATATGGAACACCTTGTGGCTCTGCAGTGCCTGGTGGAGGATATACTCCTGCAAAAACCCATAAACAACGCAATTCAAATTCAAACAATCAAAATCCATAAACTCTTTTTAACAAAATTGAATTACATACCTTGGGGCTGATTCTGATTGTAGTTACTCATATTTCTCACAAAGAAAAGCTCAGAAATGGAGATTTTGAAAATCTGTATGAAGTTAGTTACTATATATAGGAACAGGATGGAGCCGGTAGAGGTGGTGGAGTGGTTGAATAAACAAAGGAAGGAGGCGAAGGAAACAAGGGCGGCGACACCGCGTAGAAAGCGGAATATGGGAAAATCCAAAAGGAAGAGGTCCTACTGCTTGCTTTGCCTTTTCCTTCCTTTACATTCACAATACATTATATAAACTACAGAATCAAATTCGTTACGCGTAATCTTATTTTCAAGCGTTATTCGGTGTACTTTGTTGCACCGGTTTTCTGACTTTATCTTTTTTAGTAAAATATTTTTCGCCTTTTCAGTTCGGGATTATATTGCTATTATTTTTTTTATCGTTAAATAAAATTTTATAAAGATCAAAAGTTATAAACAAATATTCTGGGCATACAGGGCTTGCAAACTTCGAAGATGCACCAATGATATCTGTTGACCCTGAAAAATGAGCCGACAGATGCCGGTGAGACGGTGAGAAAAAATGACGTGAACGCGGGAGATACTCAAGGCGAGAGACAAAAGTATTCGAGCTCCGACGAGTGTAACGAAAATTATCGCGCTAACAACGATCACCAATCTATTCAACTATAGGCTAAATAGGAACATATGGAAGGATAGAAGGCATATGTATTCGAAAGTGTTAGATTACACGTTGCGATTTGTATCTATTAGAAACATGTAAGGAGGGAAGATGATCACTCAAATGTTTGTATGTATTGTTTGTTCACTTCAATAATTAAGACTACAAGATTTCAACTTTCAGATATCCAACCTCTTCTAAGTTACAAAGAGAGCTTATTTATACTGCCTTGGTCGACGTGGTGTCCGTTGGATCAGAACCACGTGGCCTGATCTCCTTAATTGAGGTTTTACATCATTATCTATTCATACAATTAATATACTGATAAGGGGTCAGCCGCCCTATACTATAGACTGACACACCTGACATTCTTTATTACAAGTGTTACATTAGTCATTTCAAAAAGATCTTCAAATGTGTTGTAAGAGACAGCGTCGACTTCTTCAGTTTCATATGATTTGAGAGCCTCAGAGGGTCTTTATATTGGTCCTCCGAATGAAGAGTTTCAGCTTCTTTCTTTGTTTCCTTAGGTAGCATTTCAACCCAAGTTACGGTGCTTCGTTCGTTGAGGCAGTGCTTCAGTACGAGATTCGGCAATTGCATTATTTCTGTATTTGACCACTTGGGGGTCCTTGTTGGCTTTTCTGCTGACTTTCTGCCTATGTGGATTGTTACGTGGCACATTGATTTTGAGCCTCGATGGCGAGGTGTAACAATATCAATCTAGATGCCCAGTGCTAAAGATTCACGATGATACAAAGAAAATATAACTTTGTACACTTATGTTTTGATTCGTTGAACTATGCTATTGGGATATGGTCTTAGATCTTCAAAGATCTTCCTATTTATAGCTGTCCAATTGCTAAGATATTCCATGTCCTTCCTTCTTGATCCATTTCAAAGCACTTGGTATTGTAGACATGGCTTTAGTGATCATGAGCCAATCTCTAATTTGTCCCCAAATTTCCATGCTCATGCTACATTAAAAGAAAAGGTGCTGGCCTAATTCGGTTGTAGCTTAACAAAACACGCACCCGTTGTCGATCTCCATGTGTTGTAGTTGATCTTTGGTAAGGAGCTTAGTTTTTGCACTGAGCCATAGGATAAAGGAATGTTTTGGAGTAATGCATGAGCTCCAAACAACCTTTGTCCAGATAGTTGGTGTTTCCTTCGGTCGAAAATAATCATAAGCTTTAGCAATGCTTATATTGTCCCTATGGATCCAATCTGAAAGTTTTTGACAGGTAGCAAGAGTTGATCCTTCAGTATCCTTAAAGTACTTCACAATGTAAAGTATCTTTTTGAGTAATGGTGAATCATCCTTCTTGGATGACCATTCCCATATTGACGCCCCTCTAAAATACACATGATTGACCCACCTCACCCAAAGTGTGTCTTTATTAGCATGTATGTTCCACAGCGACTTGGCTAGTAGTGCATTATTCCAACATTTAACATCTCTAAATCCCAATCCTTCCTTGCTTTTGGGAAGACAAACATCAGACTATGCAACTAGCGATTTTTTGGAATTCTAAAGGAAATTCCTACAAAACAATATAATCCTCGTGGTTGGGATCGAAAATATAGATAACCAAAAGCATTAAACTCCTTGTAAAACCGATCTCACCAATTTAGCCTTGCCAACATAAGATAATGAAGTGCTTGTCTAGGCATGTATGTATGCAGCGATTTCATCCAAAAAAGGAGCATAGTGGCCGACTTTCAATTTTTTTGCAACTAATGGAATTCCCAAATATCTGAACAGTATGGAACATCTCGGCATGTTCACTAACTCTTAGATGTCATCCAAGTTTTGACCGTAAATTCCAGCAGTGAATATGTTGGATTTATTTGCACTTATTTGAAGTCCTAACAATCTCCAAAATTGGTCAAACAGTCTATCATTATACACACCGAAATAATGTCACCTCTAGCAAACAACATCAACTCATCCGCGAAAGCCAAATGTGTGAGTTTCAAGAGCCCACACTTCGAATGATAATTAAATTCAGTATTGTTCGTAGCCGCTTTCAAAGATCTTGAAAAATATTCGAGACAAATCATGAATAAGAATGGTGACGAGGGATCACCTTGCCGTATGCCCTTTTTACCTTTGAAAAATCGTGCGTGCTGCCATTAATTGCAATTGAGAATGAGGGGGTTGAAATGCAAGCACCATTGAATAAATTTGTGTGAAAATCCCAGTCCCTCCAAAATTGATTTCAAAAATTCCCAATTGATGAAATCATATGCCTAGCGAAGATCAATTTTGAGGAGACATCTTGGCGATACTCGCTTACGGTTGTATTGCCTTAATAACTCCTGTGCAAGATGTATATTTTCAACCATGCTCCTCCCCTCCACAAATGCTGTCTGTGCTTGGTCAATGATAGAACCAAGAATAGGAGCTAGTCTGTTGGACAAGATTTTTGTTATGGCCTTATAAACAACATTGCAGCATGAAATAGGCCTGAAATCCCCGACTGTGGATGAGTGACTGCCCTTTGGAATCAAAGCTATGACGGTGTGATTAATTTGTTTAAGCATAGAGCTGGACCTGAAGAATTCAGTAATAGCATCAACAAAATCACCCCTACTATGTCCCATGCTTTCTTAAAAAACACAAAGTGTATCCATTCGGTCATGGGGATTTATCATCCCCTAACAAGGGATTCTGCATTTTTCGAAGATAGTAATGGCCCCTCACCAAAAATATTTCGATCGATGGATCATTTCTAGCTTTCTCAGCCTGAGTAGAAATGTGAGAAAAGTTCTTTGTATTAAGTTGCTTCAAATTTCCTTGAGCCTCTGTAACTTTTTATACAGAGTAAACTACTTCGTGCCATTAATTTGCTGGTTCCAACTGGAAGATCCTACATTTTGAAATTCTAAATGAGTTGTCCACATATTGAAGAATTTAAAATGTTTGCTTATAGTCCCACCTTCCTGGAAAAGTGAAACAATACATCGCGAGTGATACGAGAGACAACCACCTGGTTGGAAATTTGCTAAGGCATGAAATCCAACTTGCTGCCACAGTTTATTAACTATAGCTCTATCGAGCTTACTCCAAACTTAAAGATATGATGTCCACTGAGTTTTTAGACCAAGTATTAGAGCATCCAATGGATCTCAAGTCTATAAGACCTGCAGTCAAACAACAATCTGCGAAGTCCCTAATCTCATATGGAGTTATCTCCACTCTATTGCATCTTTCCTCAGATCGTAGTACATTAAAGTCACCCATGATCATCCAAGGTATTGAACATGTATCTTCGAACTCAATCAAGTTACTCCATAAAGTCCTCTAAGTAACAATAGAATGGAAATCATAAACAAAACTTATACAGAATGTGATAGAAGTTACCTCGCAGGTTACTTCACAATGTATAACCAGTGGGGGCAGCTTCCAAGACACAAAGTTCTACTTTTGTATGGTCCCATAAAACCAAGATTCTTCCTACCAGATGCGAAAAAAAGTTATCGGTCTGTCTCCACACCACCAAATTTGTTCATCATAATTCAAGCTAACTTTTGTTGGTTGACTTTCGTCTCCAAAACACCAATAATATCAATACATTGTTGCATAATGAGTTTGTATTTTGTTTTAGGGGCATATTGAAATCCCTAATGTTCCACGATGCAATCTTCATGATGATATAAAGAGGCATTCCCCCTCTTTTTATCCTTCTTCTGTTTTTTAGCCGGTTGTGTATCAGGCTTTCCTTTAAGCTTATCACTGCTTGTTGTCTTCGATGTTGGAACTTCAAGAACTACATTTGTGTCATGTACGATAGGTGTTTCAGTTCCTGTTCTTGACTTCTTTACATGTACTTTATAACTTGGAATAGGCTGTGGAGTAATTCGCCTTAGCATCTGACCTTTAGTTGTAAGTACTGGTTTATTTTTCTTGCCCACCTCTATAAAAGGGGTGTCATCCTCATTTAGTATGAGTTGAGCACTTGGTTCTGTATTAGCTTGGCTAATGGATTCTACTTGTCCAGATTGGCTAACATTCTCGTCCAATAGAGCAGTTTCTACTTTAGCCATTTCCAAGACACAGTTCTGTTCGATTGCTGCCTTGCTTGAGTTACCATCAATATTCTAACAGTCACTAACTAAATGATCTGAACCCCAGCAATGTTATAATATGTCACTATTTTAGCTATTTCCAGCACACAGTTCTGTTCGATTGTTGCCTTACTTAAGTTACCATCAATGTTCTGATCGTCATTAGCTAACTGACCTAAACCTCTAGCAACGTTCTGGTCATGTATATCATTCTGTATCCCCATTTTCTTTGCCATATACTTAGGATGAATAGCATGTTTATGGTTAGCAGACACATATTTTCCTTTGCATACATCTTTTTTGTGCCCAAAACTCTTTCAAGTAGAACAAAATTTCTGCTCATGCTCATATGAAACCAGCCGATCCCTCACTTTACCACTTGGAAGTTTCATCTTAACAGATCGAACCAGATCCTTTGAGGCGTCAAACTCAACAATAATTCGTGCAAATGATAGTTGTCCCTTTGTTGTCATGAGCAAATCAGTTGTGATCAATTTACCAATGTATGTTGTTATCATACTCAGCGTGTTGGGCATCCAAAAATTCAATGGCAACCCCGATAATGTTATCCAAACCGACAAAGTGCTAATATCACCATCATCAAACTCAAAAAATGATAGTATATTTTTCAACATCAACGGTCTACCATATACAAAATATGGACCTCCTTCAATCACTTAGTTTTATCGTCAGAATTCTCGAATTTGAACACGAGCCACCCACTTTGATGTACAAAGTATTGGTACTTAACACCCAATTGATCACAAATTTGCAAGAGGGCTGTTTTACCCGAAAACCGTCCAGCAAATACCCCACCAAACAGTAGTTCCATGCCGTTTGATTGTCATAAGTGTCATCTTCACCAAAAACCAATATTTCTAGTAGGTTTTTGCAAGTTTTGAGCTTGAATCCATGTTCGCGCTTACGATTTTCCTTAAATAAACTAGCCTACGGAGCTTTGATTGCATCATATTTGTTTTATTGAACAATAGTATCGACTTGATGTACTGCATTAGATCCTTCCACCAATGCTGTATCCTCATCACCAAGTGTTTGGGACACACTTGGTGATTTCGAATTAGCATGGTCAAATTCCTCCTAGAAGGTCTTAGTAGAATCCATAGATTTGGATGAAGACTCGCCATCATCATTTCCATGAGCTGGAAATTTGTCGTGAATTAAGACATCCAACCCACTATTACGCTCCTTACCAAGTATAGTATTTGGTAACTTACCATCCTTATTAGACGCCTTTCCAAGTTAGGATTTGGTAACTTATCAAATGCAATTGGTAACCTCCCACCATTATGGCTATTTGACTTCTTCCCCATATGATGTCTAAATGGAAAAAATGGAAATCTTGCAATAATAGCCTAGAATCTCGCACTTTCCAAAAAAAAAAAAAAATTTCTACACCACCTAGATTTCGGCACACCAAACTTGTGTTCGGAATCTGCATAAACAACAAGAACAATGAAATTCAGTGCTATAGATTGAATCTGCATAACCCAGAATTGGAAGAACATTAAGAACTTTTGCACCTAGGAGAACAAAATGAATTCTTCCAAGAAGAATACCAAAATCAATCCAAAACCAGACACCTTAACAAGATCTTGACTTGTATTAGACTTTTACCCAAGGAATAAGGTAAAAATCAAGTCAAGAACTAGAAATATTGAGGTTAAGGCCACGGAATTCTCCAAATTCCAAACAATCTTCAAAACCTTGGAAAAAAAAAACCACAATGAATCTGGATAAAACTTCAAGAATAATACTGATGAAAATAAGAAATCCAAGTAGCAAGTATGAAAGTTAGAAACCAATATTTCTGGTACGTTTTCGCAAGTTTTGAGCCTGAATCCATTTTTGCTCTTACGATTTTCCATAAATAAAGTGGCCCACGGAGCTTTGATTGCATTATATTTGTTTTCTTGAACAATAGTATTGACCTGATGTACTGCATTAGATCCTTCCTCCAATACTGTATCCTCATCACCAAGTGTTTGGGACACACTTGGTGATTTTGAATAAGCATGGTCAAATTCCTCCCAGAAGGTCTTAGTAGAATCCTGTAACGCCCCGGCCCACATGGATCGAACGTCACCAGATTAACTTTACTTTACTCGTAGACTGTAGACTTAATAAAATAATTAACTAAACTTTTAGCGGAAAGCATAAAAATTTAACTTAAGAATTTAATTCAAGAATTATTTAATTTTAAATGACATAATTTTGTATTAAGTAATTATCTAATTATTTTTAGAAATAAAGTCGTATTATTAACGTGAAATTCTAGGAAGAAAATGAAAAATAAATGTTGCTGCTTTTGTTTTCTATCTCAGTGGTAATTTCAAAAATAAATTCGTTTGCATAGTTATTCGACCTCGAAACTTCATGAAATTTTATAGGAAAGTGGAAAATTCTTTATATTATGACATATCTAAAAATTAGCTTCCTTCGGTAACACATGAGGTATTAAAATATTTTTAAAACCCCGTAGCGACTCGGTTTAGAAGGTAACCAAGCGCAGTTTACTTTAAAATGACATATAAAATTCTACAGACGTCGTATCAACATGATTTCAACTTTATTCAATAGCTAATCCATGAGGCTATCAAAAGCCATTGGTTTTGTCAAAAATTCTAAGTAACGATCGAGTTACGAATTTTTAAAATCAAAGACAGAAGCTGAAAATAGCAGCACTACCCAGTGCAGTTTGCTTTAAGGAACATATAAAATTCTACCGACATCGGATTGACATGATTCCAAGTCTAGTCAGTAACTAACCAATGAGGCTATGAAATACCACTGAATTTGTCAAAAAATTCCAAGTAATGATTGAGTTATAAATTTATGAATTTCAGGGCAGAAACTTAAAATTTAGAAAAACAGCAACACTTTCTTTTGTGGTAAATGGTGACTTGTAAGTTAATTTAATAACAGATAACTACTTTTAAACATAACTTATTCATTAAAATATTCTTAGAATAGTTCCACATATGATGCTCTTAGAAATCAAATAAAAATAAAATATACACTTACACCTCTAGCTACCTTAATTTGGAACTTTGAGATGGACGAATTTGGATGGTGAATATTGTTTCCCAATGACACCCGAAGCTTTAAGAAATCTACTCCTCTCCTATGTTTTTCTTTCTTTTGAAAATCTTTTTCCTTGATCAAAGTGTGCACTTTCTTCTTCACACCCTTGCTATTCTTTTAACCTTTACTTAACATAAATTTTTTTTTTTTTTGGAGAGAAAATAATAGTAATTTCGTATTTGAGTGAAGGTGTAGTTAAAAAATAATTTTCCTCTTTTTGTGTCCTCCCTATTTAGTGAAAAACTAAATTGGAGAGTTATATTATCATTAATCTTGTTAAATTGAGTCTTTAACTAAGAATTTAAAGAGTTTTAAACCCATAAAAAATAATTCTTATAAAAAGTTTTATAAAACAATTACATAATAAAAAAAATTAAGAAAATGAATTATTCATATGATTGTAACTTATCTCTATGAATGCTCACTAATAAAACAATTATTTAATCCAATTAACCTGGTATAATTGTTTTTTAATGTGCAACAATAAGGAGTTTATTATTTTTTTTCAAAAATAATTTTATAAAATACTTCATAAAAACATATGCATGGTGATTCGAACCTGGGTTGCCTATATGAAATACCATGCAGATGACTGTTGTGGCAATCCAGTTATTCATTAAATTTTTGTAATCAAATTTACTTAATGTCTTAAATTATTGGACTTATAAATAACTTATGGCTTGTATTTTCATGGTTCCATTGTTCGTTTCGTAAATGGGCTACATCAACCAAATTAAGAATATAAAATTCGGAACATTACATCCTTCACACCTTAAACAAAATTTCATCCTCGAAATCTATCATATGGTTTGGCAAAGAGTGTTGCGTATTTGTCTTTAACTTCTTCTTCTCTTTCCCAAGTGGTTTCTTCTACTCCATGATTACTCAATTGCACCTTGATTAGTTGAATCCCCTTATTCCATAACTTATGTACCTTTCAATCTAGTATTTTAATCGGTAATTCCTCATACGATAAATCTTTCCGTACTTCCAGGGATTGATAAATGACCACACGATCAGGATCGTGCATATACTTTCTGATCATCGATATATGAAATACTTTGTGAACTACTGATAGTTCGGACGGCAAAGCCAATCGATAGGCCACATTTTCGATCATATCAAGTATTTCGAAAGGTCCAATATAACGGGTCGTAGTTTACCTTTCTTGCTGAACCTAAGTACACCCTTTATAGGTGACACTTTTAGAAAAACTTTCTCTCCAACTTCAAATTCCAAGTCTTTTCTTCTAGTATCAGCATAGCTCTTTCGTCTATCTTACGCTGCCTTTGTCCTAGTGTGGATCTTATCAATGACTTCAACTGTCCTTTCAATAATCTCTGGTCCTAAAACTCTTTTTTCTTCGACTTCATCCCAATGAACATGTGATCTACATCTTCTACCATAGATAGCTCCATACGGTGCCATTCCAATAGTTGCTTGAAAACTATTATTCTATGCAAATTCCACTAAAGATAGATACGATTCTCAACTGCCTCTTCGATCCAAAACACAGGCTCTCAGCATATCTTCCAAAGTTTGAATGGTCCTTTCAGACTGACCATCGGATTGAGGGTGATACGCTGTACTGAAATTCAATTTCGTTCCCATAGCTTCTTGTAAGTTCTTCCAAAATTTAGATGTAAATCTCGAATCTCTATCAGACACAATAGAGATGGGGACACCATGGAATCTTACAATCTCTCTAATGTACAACTATGCCAACTGATCTAGGCTAAATGTCATTTTGACCGGAAGAAAATGAACGGACTTTGTTAGACGATCCACTATTACCCATTTATCATTGTATCCTCTTGCTGACTTCGGAAATCCTACCACAAAGTCCATTACAATATTATCCTACTTCCATTTAGGAATTTCCAATGGAGTTGCTAAACGAGCGGTACTTTGTTATGGTGTTGTAACCGCTTCAATTCACAAATTTTCGACCCACAACTTTCGGTTCAAGCCCAATACATGTCTTTTAAAATAACACACTTTTTTTCTCATTTACTTTTATCTTTGTATACAAGATATACATAAAGAAATAAAATGTACCGAAACATGGAAAACATAACTGTAGAATCATAACCGTTTTATGATAAGAATTTAAAATTTGCTTAGGTAAACATACTTAGGTTGTAGGATGAGGTCGACTGATGGATGCGAGATGCTAGGGAGTGCCTTAAATGTTTCATTTTTCTCATTTTTAATTTCCCCCTTTGTAGTTAAGATTTTTTTAAAACAAAATATGCTAAGTCTACAGAATCGACTAAACTCTGACTCTGATATCATGCAATAACGCTCCAACCCGCATGGATCGAAACTTCACTAGATTAAATTTACTTTACCTGTGGACCGTAGACTTAATAAAATAATTAACTAAACTTTTGGCGAAAAGCATAAAAATTTAACTTAAGAATTTAATTCGAGAATTATTTATTTCTAAATAAAATCATTTCGTATTAAGTAATTATCTAATAATTTCTTAGAAATAAAGTCACATTATTGATGTAAAATTGTAGGAAGAAAATGAGAAATAAATGTTGTTGCTTTTGTTTTCTATCTCAATGGCAATTTTAAAAAGAAATTCGTTTGCATAGCTATCGACCTCGAAACTTCATGAAAGTTTATAGTAAAGTAGAAAGTTCTTTATATTATGACATATCCAAAAATCAGCTTCCATCGCCAACTATGAAGTATTAAAATATTTTTCAAAACCGCGTAGCGACTCAGTTTAGAAGGTTACCCAGTGTAGTTTACTTAAAATGACATATAAAATTCTACAGACGTCGGATCAACATGATTTTGACTTTATTCAGTAGCTATTCCATGAGGCTATCAAATGCCACTAGTTTTGTCAAAAAGTTCTAAGTAATGATTGAGTTACGAATTTTTAAAGTCAAGTGTAGAAGCTGAAAACAGTAACACTATCCAGTCCAGTTTGACATGATTCTAAGTTTATTCAGTAACTAACCTATGAGGATATCAAATGCCACTGATTTTGTCGAAAATTCTAAGTAACGATTGAGTTATGAATTTTTGAATTTTAGGGCATAAGCTGAAAATTTAGAAAAATAGCAACACTAAATCGCTAACACTTTCTTTTGTGGTAAATGGTGGCTTGTAAGTCAATTTATATAACATATAACTACTTCTAAACATAACTTATTCATTAAAATATTCTTAGAATAGTTCCACATTTGATGCTCTTAGAAATCAAATAAAAATAAAACATAAATGTTGCATAATCGAATTAAAAACGTTAAGTCACGAGCATCTCCATAGCATGTTGCATCATCCATGCCCCAAGCATATCAAATCAACTTGTAGGAGGGGAATTAACACATGAGTTTGAAACTCAATAGATATCATCGATGCATTTCGTTATCAAATTAGAAATTTCAAATTGTACATTCATATCATCGCACGTAGAGGGATTACCGGCAAAATCCAATTTCTATAACATTATCATAACATGTAGAGTCGGAGAATGATCATTCAAACTATAGTAGTGCCGAAGCACCATACCCAGAGGTACCAATTCCTTCAAACTTTTAATGAAAAATCATAATTTGAAAACGAAATATACACTTGCACCTCGACTTACCTTAATTTGAAA
>CAIGRB010148601.1:15134-30605 GCA_903798255.1 Fraxinus quadrangulata
TGAAAAGCTAAATGGGAGAGTTATATTATCATTAATCTTGTTACATTGAGTTTTTAACTAGTAATTTAAAGAGTTTTAAGCCCACTAAAAAAATAATTCTTAAAAAAATTTTTTTAAAACAATTACAAAAAAAAAAAAATTAAGAAAATGAACTATTCATATGATTGTAACTTATCTCTAATGAATGCTTACTAATAAAACAATTATTCCATCCAATTGACTTGGTATAATTGTTCTTAATGTTCAACAATAAGGAGTTTATTATTTTTTTCAAAAATAATTTTATAAAATACTTTATAAAGACATCTGCATGGTGATTCGAACCTGGGTTGCCTATATGAAATACCATGCAGATGACCAGTGTGGCAACCCAGTTATTTATAAAATCTTTTTAATCAAATTTACTTGACCTTAATGTCTTAATTATTGGGCTTAAACTTTTTCCAAATTCTAAAGGACCTTCAAAACCCTGGAAAAAAACCACTATGAATATGGATGAAACTTCAAGAATAATACTGATGAAAATCAGAAATCCAAGCAGCAAATATGAAAATCAGAAGCCAATATTTCCGGTAGGTGATCACAAGTTTTGAGCTTGAATCCATTTTCGCGCTTACGATTTTCCTTAAAAATAAATTGGCACACGGAGCTTTGATTGCATCATATTTGTTTTCTTGAATAATAGTATGACCTGATGTACTGCATCACCAAGTGTTTGGGATAGACTTAGTGATTTCGAATTAGCATGGTCAAATTCCACCTAGAAGGTCTTAGTAGAATCCACGGATTTGGAAGAAGACTCGCCATCATCATTTCTTTGTCCTGGAAATTCATTTGACTTGGATCCAGTCACAATTGGTAAATCTCCAAAATTTTTACCGAGTGCTAGAAATTCGTTGAATTAAGACATCCAACCCACTATTGGGCTCGTTACCAAGTATAGTATTTGGTAACTTACCATCCTAATTGGACGCCTTTCCAAGTGTAGGATTTGGTAATTTACCAAATGCAACTAGTAACCTCCCACCATTATAGGTATTTGACTTCTTCCCCATATGATGTCTTAATGGAAAAAACAGAAATCTTGCAATAATAGCCTAGAATATCTCACTTTCCAAAAAAAAAAAAAATGGCATGACCTAAATTTCAGCGCCCCAAACCGGGTCCAAAATTCGATCCAAAAGTAGACACCTTAATAAGATCTTGACATTTATTAGACTTTCACCCAAGGAATAAGGTAAAAATCAAATCAAGAACAATAAATTTTGGGGTTATGGCCACAAAATTTTCGAAACTCCAAAGAACCATCAAAACCTTGGGAAAAAACCACGATAAATCTGGATGAAACTTCAAGAATGGACCTCAATACTGAAGAAAATCAAAAATCCAAGCAGCAAATATGAAAATCAGAAACAAATATTTTCGGTACAGAAATCCAAGCAGCAAATATGAAAATCAGAAACAAATATTTTCGGTAGGTTATCGCAAGTTTTGAGATTGAATCCGTTTTCGCGCTTACGATTTTCCTTAAATAAATTGGCGCACGGAGCTTTGGTTGCATCAGATTTGTTTTCTTGAATAATAGTATGACTTGATGTACTGCATCACCAAGTGTGTCCCACGAAGTGCTTGGGACACACTTGGTGATTTGAATTAACATGGTCAAATTCCACCTAGAAGGTCTTAGTAGAATCCACGGATTTGGATGGAGACTCGCCATCGTCATTTCCTTGTGTTGAAAATTCGTTTGACTTGGATCCTTCCACAATTGGTAAGTCTCCAAAATGTTTGCGAAGTTCTGGAAATTCGTATTGAATTAAGACATCCAACCCACTATTGGGCTCCTTACCAAGTATAGTATTTACTTACCATCCTGATTAGATGCTATTCCCAAGTGTAGGATTTGGTAACTTACCAAATGCAATTGGTAACCACCCACCATTATGGTTGTTTGACCTCTTTCCCATTTGATGTCTAAATGGAAAAACAGAAATCTTGCCATAATTGCCTACAATCTCGCGCTTCCAAAAAAAAAAAAAAAAAATTTTGGCACCCCGAACTGGTGTTCAAAATCTGTAGAAACAACAAGAACAATGAAATTCAGTGCTATGGATTGAATCTGCATAACCCAGAATTGGAAGAACTTGAAGAACTTTTGCACCCAGGAGAAAAAAATGAATTTTTCCAAGTAGAATTCCAAAAATCGATCCAAAACGAGATACCTTAACAAGATTTTAACTTGAATTAAACTTTCACCCAAGGAATAAGGTAAAAATCAAATTAAGAATAAGAAATTTTTAGGTTATGGACAAGGAATTTTCTAAACTCCAATGAACCTTCAAAACCTTGGAAAAAAAAAACCACAATAAATCTGGATGAAACTTCAAGAATGCACCTCAATATTGAAGAAAATAAAAAATCCAAGTAGCAAATATGAAAATTTGAAACCAATATTTCCGGTAGGTTTTCGCAAGTTTTGAGCTAGAATCCATTTTTGTGCTTATACTATTCCTTAAATAAACTGGGCCACGGAGCTTTGATAACATCATATTTATTTCCTTAAACGATAGTATTGACTTCTTGTACAACTTTAGATCCTTCCTCTAATGTTGTATCCTAATCACCAAGTGCTTCGGACAGACTTGGTGATTTCGAATTGGCATGGTCAAATTCCTCCCAGAAGGTCTTTGTAGAATCTACGAATTTGGATGAAGACTCGCCATCACCATTTCCTTGTGCTGGAAATTCATTTGACTTGGATCCAACCACAATTGGTAAGTCTCCAGAATTTTTACCAAGTGCTGGAAATTCGACTTGAATGAAGACATCCAACCCACTATTGGGCTCCTTACCAAGTAGTATTTGGTAACTTACCATCCTGATTGGATGCCTTTCCAAGTGTAGGATTTGGTAACTTAACAAATACAATTGGTAACCTCCCACCATTATGGATATTTGACATCTTTCCTATATGATGTCTAAATGGCAAAAATGGAAATCTTGCAATAATAGCCTAGAATCTCTCACTTTCTAAAAAAATATTTTTGGCACAACCTAGATTTCGACACCCCAAACTGGGGTTCGGAATCTGCAAAAACACAAGAGCAATGAAATTCAGTGCTATGGATTGAAACTACACAACCTAGAATTGAAAGAAGTTCAGGAGCTTTTGCACCCAGGGGAACAAAATGAATTCTTCCAAGTAGAATAAAAAAAATCGAAACAAAACCAGACAACCTAACAAGATCTTGACTTGAATTAGACTTTCACCCAAGGAATAAGGTAAAAATCAAATCAAGAACAAGAAATTTTGAGGTTATGGCCACGGAATTTTCCAAACTCCAAATAATCTTCAAAACCTTGGAAAAAAAACCACAATAAATCTGGATGAAACTTCAAGAATTGACCTCAATACTAAAGAAAATTAGAAATCCAAGCAGCGAATATGAAAATTAGAAACCAATCGAAAATTCGTTGACTTGGATCCAGCCACAATTGGTAAATCTCCAGAATTTTTACCAGGTGCTGGAAATTCTTCTTGAGTTAAGACATTCAACTACTATTGGGCTCCTTAACAAGTATAGTATTTGGTAACTTACCATCCAGATTGGACGCCTTTCCAAGTGTAGGATTTGATAACTTACCAAATGCAATTGGTAACCTTCCACCACTATGGCTAATTGACTTCTTCCCCAAATGATGTCTAAATGGAAAAAATGGAAATCTTGCATTAATAGTCTAGAATCTCGCACTTTCCCAAAAAAAAAAAAATGGTACTACCCAAATTCCAACACCCCAAACTGGTATTCGAAATCTGCAGAAACAGCAAGAAGAATTAAATGCAGTGCTATAGATTAAATCTGCACAACCCAGAATTGGAAAAACTTCAAGAACTTTTGCACCTAGGAGAGCAAAATGAATTCCTCCAAGTAGAATACCAAAAATCGATCCAAAACCAGACACCTTAACAAGATCTTAACTTAAATTAGAATCTCACCCAAGGAATAAGGTAAAAATAAAATCAAGAACAAGAAATTTTGAGGTTATGCCATAGAATTTTTTAAACTCCAAAGAACCTTCAAAACCTTTGAAAAAAAACCACAATAAATCCGGATGAAACTTCAAGAATTGACCTCAGTACTGATGAAAATAAAAAATCCAAGTAGCAAATATGAAATCAGAAACCAATATTTCCAGTAGATTTTCGCAAGTTTTGAGCTTGAATCCATTTTCGGCCTTAAGATTTTCCTTAAATAAATGGACCACAGAGCTTTGATTGCATCAGATTTGTTTTCTTGAACAATAGTATTGACCTAATGTACTACATTAGATCCTTCCTCCAATGTTGTATCCTCATCACCAATTGTTTGGGACACACTTGGTGATCTCGAATTAGCATGGTCAAATTCCTCCTAGAAGGTCCTAGTAGAATCCATGGATTTGGATGAAGACTCGCCATCATCATTTCCTTATGCTGGAAATTCGTTTGACTTGGATCCAGCCACAATTGATAAGTCTCCAAAATTTTTACCAGGTGCTGGAAATTCGCCTTGAATTAAGACATCCGCCCCACTATTGGGCTCCTTACCAAATATAGTATTTGGTAACTTACCATCCCGATTAGACGTCTTTCCAAGTGTAGGATTTGGTAACTTACCATCCTGATTAGACGTCTTTCCAAGTGTAGGATTTGGTAACTTACCAATGTAATTGGTAACCTTCCACCATTATGGATATTTGACTTCTTCTCCGTATGATGTCTCAATGGAAAAAACAGAAATCTTGCAATAATATCCTAGAATCTCGCTCTTTCCAAACAAAATTCTGGCACCACCCAGATTCCGGCACCCCAAACTAGTGATTGGAATCTGCAGAAACAGGAAGAATAATGAAATTCAGTGCTACAAATTGAATATGCACAAAATCTTGACTTGAATTAGAATTTCACCCAAGGAAATCAAATCAAGAACAAGAAATTTTGAGGTTATGGCCACAGAATTTTCCAAACTCCAAAGAACATTCAAAACCCTGGAAAAAACCACAATGAATCTGGATATAAAACTTCAGGAATGAACCTCAATACTGATGAAAATCAGAAATCAAAGTAGCAAATATGATTATCACCAAGAAAATAATGTAAAAAACAAGAAATCTCTCAAGAAAAGTGTGCACCAAGTGTTGACTTTCTCTGACTAGGTTGAGAGCATCTTTCTCTAACTCACTTTTTTTTGACTGAGAGCTCTTTTTATGGGGTCATTAAGCTATCTCCAAAAATTACACCAAAAATCGGGGTCAATTTGCACAATTTTGATGCAAATCGTTCACCAAACTGAAATTGACTCCAACCCAAACAATAGAAGTTGCACCAAACAAATGGTATTTCATCATTTTCCTTATTTTTTTAGTTCTTAACAATTTATTTTTCTTAAAAAATATTATATTATTTATTTAATTATTACATAAATTAATAAATAGATAATTACTTTTAGTTAACATAAATAAATAATCGTATTTGTTGCCTTTTCAGTGATGCATATTATATGAAGAGAAAGTTCTAATAATATGCTATTGTTCTTTTGATTCTAGCATAAACTTGATAAGGAGAATTCAGGACTAGATTAAAATTTTTAAGTCATTAATACGTAAAATAAATCAATTCTATATAAAATTCTCTTTTTCCATATATTTTTTTATAAATAAAATAATTTAATGGGTTGAGACTGGATTGGGCTCCCACGTATCCGCCACTAAAACTTGAGAAGCCCCATATGGTGGTGATTAAAATCAATTTTTTAATAGATTTTGATAAAAGTTGAGGAAATGTATGATTGATATTGTTACTTTCTTTTGAAAATCTATATATATGGTCCTATCGTTATAGTAACATACACACTTGATCTCTCATTTATCAGTCAAAATACTTATTTCGCATTAATGTATGTCTTCGCTTTTTTCATGAATGTGGAAGATCATAAACAAATAATATAATGATAAGTCGAGTATCGAAACCACAATGACTCATTATCTATGCTATTTTACTTTAATTAAAACTAGCACTAATGAATAAACACACAACTAATGATTTTGAGTTGCTTCTAACTATATTTATTTATCTACTAAATAAGCAATTAAATAGGATACAAAAAATCTTGAAGTCCCAATCATAAGTGTTTATAATTATATGCTACTTTATAACGAATCTCTCAAAAGCAGTATAAATTTAAAACACATTTTTATGGTGGCCATCAAAAGGGAATAAGTGAATAATAAACAATCAATCCAAACAAAAAGAATTAACAATAAATGAATAATAATTAATCAAAGAATTAATAACCCTTACCCATATCTTTGGCTGCTTGTGAGGAGGCTTATGTAAGCGAATTCAACTCTTTATAAAGGATCATTCAAATCAGGTTTATTATTTAAATTTTTTAATCGAGTTCAAGCAATCTGGGACCAAGTCTTAATCAAATTTGGCTTGTGGATTGAAGCGCTGAAATGTTTGGCCTTTCTTTCTCCACGCCCGCTCACGCCACAAAGATGAGGCAAGAGATGAGAGGTAGCTTCTTTCATAGATGTAGGGTCTCATCAAAATCCTAGCTACGTGTGTTTAGAGTATCATGGTTTAATCATAAAAACACAAGATGAAAAGGTTGATAAGATTTCTTAAAATTGAATCTTTTCAACTATCTTAGTCTAACATGTAGCTAGTAAATTAAAATTGGAACTAGCACAATTTGCAGAATTAGAAACCTTTACATAATTTGCTTCAGATCTTGACAAATCTACTCAAAATTAATTAACAAGATGTCAACGATTATGTGAAATTGCTTAAATAATCCCAATAAGCTCCTCTCACAGTAGAAGAACATATAATACACCCGAACGAATGGTTATCTTGATTAATTAGAAATTGGACAGGTAAGGAAATTTCTTGCTGAGTTACGTACGTACTTAAAAGCTAATAAACCTCAATTACAGAAATCACATCTTCCACTAAGACATTTACCGAGAAAGCAAAAGTCCTTTTGAAAGAAGCTATTCAGGAACAAATGGATTGACTCAAGTTGAAAAACAAAGTCACGTGTGCTGCTACGTTCACCAGCACGTAGGCAAAGTGCTCATCAGGAGTAGGCACGACTAGCAAAATTTTTTGGAGCAAAACCTTTCTTCTATGCATGTATGTAGTGGGATATGTGATTTGTGTTGGGTTGGGTTGGGTTGTGTGTCCATATAGTATATTTCGCTATGATAAATTAATAATTTATAACAAATAAATTGTGATTTTATTTATTTATTGCATTTATTTATTGTTGAGTATGCGAATTATTATGCAATGCCAATTGTGGCTCTTTCAACTCCATAGTATCCATTTTGGCTCTCGTGGAAATATGTGAAAAGTGCTTTTCATTAAGCTTCTTTAGCTCCCCTTTAAGACTTTTTAGCTTTTTATAAACCATGAACTGTTTCGTACCCCTAATTTCTTGTTGCCAACAACTTTGCACCACCTCTTGGAAACTAGCGTGATTAGTCCACATATTGAAAAATCTAAACGGTTTCCTCTTGGCCAAAAAGTGAGACAATACACAACGAGTGGTCGGACAAGCACCCTGAGGGTAGAAAATGAGACATGCTATTAAACCCTATTTGCAACCGAACATCATTCACCAATACCTTATCAAACTTGCTTCAAACATAGATATTTGTCCAAGTGTAGAAACAACCAATGGATCTCATATCCATAACTAAGGCAAAAACGTTTGAAGTCTTTCACCTCATACGGGATAAAATTTGCACCACTACTCCTTTCATCAAATTTTAGCACATTATTGAAGTCCTCCATAATCAACCATAGCGAAGAACAATTTAAGCCAAACTCCAAGATGCTAGTCCATAACGGTCTGCGACTAACAATAGTATGAAATCCATAAACAAAACCGACAATAAATATAAATGAACTAACCTTGCAAGTCGCGGAACAATGGATAATCTGCGAGGTAGTTCCTAGCACTTCCAAGTCGACTTTCAATGATTTGTGATAAACTACCAAATTTGTTCCTCATGATTTGGTCCATCTTCGACTCCCCAACTTTGTTTCCAAAATGCACATTACATCAATATCACGTTGCTTGATAAAACTCCGAACCTGTTTTGCATTAGAGGAAGGTTCAAGCCCCTAACATTCCAAGTACCAATCTTCATGATGTCGAAGTAAGGGAGATTCCATTCTTCTTATCAAGCGGCAACAGCTTTCCTATGCTCTTCAAGCTTTCCTTTCAACTTTTCATTGCTTGTTTTTTTAGAGGACTCTCATGTAAATTAGAAGAACCATCCACCCCGACTTGGCCAAGTGATTTGCCTCAATTCGGATTAGAGTTATACGCATAAGATGGCCTTTATTCAAGCCTTTTTTCTTGTAGACTACCTCAATGAATTGCCCATCATTTTGCTCCTTTTGCCGATTTTCCTTAGAATTAACCTACTGTCTATTGCATTCAGCAATATGTCCCCTGTGTTCTACCTGAGCCAAACTTCCGGCCGTATCCTGTCCAGCCCTGTGTGCCTGAACCAAATTGTTCCCAACAACCTATCCAGCCTTGTCTGCATTAACCAACGTGTACCCAGCAGCTTGTCCCTACTTAACAACCGAACCTGATTCTTCCTTGCATCCACAACCTGAACCTGTTTGGCAACCTGATTTTTGCGAAGCACGCAGTAGTGGCGTGACAAAAAAACTTTGCATTTGACACATAATTTAGGTTCATGTTCAAATAGTATTGCTTGATCCCTTGATTTACCGTTAGGTAGCTTCTACTTAACTAACCACACTAGTTCAATTGATGCATCAATTTCAACGAGTACTCTTGCATAGGAGAGTCTACCTTTTGTGGAAGTGAGCTTATCGGTAGAAATTGGTTTACTAACTCTAGAAGTAATCTTACCCAATGCTTCCGGGTTTCAAAACTCCAAAGGTAGTCCAGATGATTAATCCACACGGCATGGTGCTAACTTCTTTATCATCAAACTTAAAGTAACGATGCATAACTTTTAACATTAATGGACTCCCGAATACAAAATAAGGTCCCCTATAAGCACACTTAGTCTTTCGGAGTCATTTTGAAACTTGAAAATCAACCAACAACTCGTTAAAAGTATTAAAGTTAAATGGTTAGTTGCAAATTGGACAAAATACTTTTATGACAATTGGGCGTGCCTTTAGGATTGGAAGCAAAATATGGGCCAAAAACTTCAAGTTAACTGTACCTACAGTTACCAAACTTGTACCCCACCAGCCAGGAGGTCAATGAACTTCAACTTCGAGCTATCAAATCATCAAGCTCCAATTTAATAGAAATTAAGTCACTTCGCTTATATGTCATTAAATAAAACATAAAATTTTTAACATGGACGCTAAACTAAGAACGAATGACCTAGCCTTCCACATTGACTATCCTAATGCATATTCACATCCATGTCAACACCAAATTATAAACTCAATACTTCCTAAATCGTAGCTCTTTTATATATGGGGAGAAATCTATTACAATTTACATAAATGATTATATATGGCTAAACATAAAGAATATATACATATGCATAGCATATAGGCAAAAATCCTTAGCCTTAATCTCAATCCCACCTATTCTATTACTTTGTCCTCAAATCCATATTCCAATTGAAATTTGAAATCCAATTCAATTCTAAATCATCCCCATTCCAAATTTTCCCCGCACTGTCACCATCTCTGAAAATTTGCAACCAAACCAAGACTTTACCAGGTACTATGTTTGTCATCACTAATTTTATTTTTGATTTATTAGCTAATTGCAATTGTACATTGATAATAATTTGTATGAAAATGAAACTGTTGGATTATTGTTCTTGTCGACTTATCATTGAATAACTAGAATTGTTGTCCCCTATGTAGCTTATTGTTGGATGTTCTTAGCTCGCTAGCTTTTTGTTGAACTATTGGATTTTTTTGGTTGAAGGAGGGCCGTACCTTCGAAATTTTATTAATATGTCCTCACTTGTGGCGGAGGAATACCGTGATTAAATGAGGAAATAATGAAAGGAGTAAATGAGAAAGTACTACTTTCCTTACAATAAAAATAAATGATAATGGACAAAAATAAGAATAAAAAAATAAAAAAATCATATCTAATGTTGGGCAGTCCATGTCTATCAATCTGTACGAGTGCCCTAACATGTCGTGGTAGNACAAAAATAAGAATAAAAAAATAAAAAAATCATATCTAATGTTGGGCAGTCCATGTCTATCAATCTGTACGAGTGCCCTAACATGTCGTGGTAGGTCAGCTGCTCCATATATCTGATATCGCCGATGATGCCAACCTTCTGCAGCAAGAGCATCTACAACCCGATTTCCCTCTCTATAGATGTGGGAAATTGTGTCTCTGTCGAATGATATAATGTCTATGACATGTTTGAGGATGCCCTGAATAGCTCATGGTCCTCATCCTCTAGTAATGCAGTGAGTAGCCACTACAGAATCTGAGTCAATCCAAATCTCTAAAAGACCGAGTCCTCTAGCTAGTAAAATCCCATCTAGAATAGCCCTGAGCTCTACCTTTAATATCTTGCATGATCTATACAAAGTTGAGAAAGCCCTAATACATTGACCTGTGTGATCTCTGATGATGTCTCTCCCACTCACAAAGCTATCTTTGACGCATCCATCAGTATTGATCTTGATAGATCTGACTGATGGAGTGTGCCACCAAACTAGAATGGGGAAAGATGAAGAAGAGGGTCCAAAGCAATACCAAAGATGGGTGCAAGTGTCAAATCTTCTCGCCAATGCACAGCTCAAAACAGTCTTCCCTGATAAAGAAAATAGGTCATGCGATAAACCCTCCAAATGATATATCTAGCCTCCATGTTGATCCCCTATTCTTTGCATCATTCATCTTAGTCCAAAGAAACCAAAATATTAATAGAGGAATAATAGTGCAAATGTGTCCACAACGAACATACTGTCTAGAATACCGTAATCTCTAGAACCTCTGTCTGACTCACTCTCCCGAACTCATAGGAATCTGAAAAATATCCCCAAAATGCTGCCATACCTTATCGAAAATGCTACTACCAATGAAGATGTGGCTAATAGTCTCAGTCTTAGAACAACACTAGCATCTAACCCTCCTCGAAATAACTACATCTACTGGAATGTGGTCCTGTTATAGTCCCCAATTGAAGAACGAGATATTAACTGGCAAAATAGAGATCCATAATAATCGATATGAATCCTGATACTGACGTCCCGTATGAATGAGCTGCCATGCGGACTTGGTAGCGAAGCTACCATCCGATGTATCCCGCCGAACAATGCGATCAGGGACATCTGTACATAAAGGTATAGCCCCTATCTGCTCCGCCATGAGGGGTGGTAGCACCTGTAGTAATCGTCCGAAGTCCCACCACGATGTATCCCGCCAAATAATGCGTTCTGAAAATTAGCACATAAATGTATAGTCCCTATCTGTATTGCCATAAGAGGAGGGAGAACATTTAATAAACATTCTAAATCCTACCCAATGTCATAAAAAAATCTTGCACCTCCCAAATGTGTGATGCCGGCATGGGAATAGGGATGCCAACGTGGTCTCACCTATCCAACTTGATTTCTGATAACAGAACAACCACCAAAGCTTTAAGGAGAAGGTGTCCACCATATCCTATAATCTCCTAAAACCTAGACCACCCTTATCAATAGGAAGAGAAATCTCCTTCCCGCTCTGCCAATGTATCGCACCTGCTTTTTGTAGTCCCATAGGAAACATGCAAAGATGCCCTCAAGTTTCTTTAAGATAGTTTTGGGGGGCTGCATAATTTGAAGAAGATTTAATGGCAGGGAAGCGAGCACCGATCTCAGCAAGGTAATACGGCCCCAAGGTGACAAAATTCATGATGTGCAACTTGAAATCCTATTCCTGATCTTCTAGATAAGGTCATCATAAATGAAACTCCTCTTGGTCTCCTAAAATAAGGGCCCTCCTAGAAAAGTGAAAGGTTGCTGCTGGTGTTTAAATCCAGTTAAAATCTCCAAACGTCTGATCTGACTAATAGATGCCTATATGGGTAGTATAAGTTCACTATTGTCCCTATTTACCAACTGATCAAAAACCCCTTTTTAATACTTCAGACAATCAAGAATCCTCCTAATAGACTGTTTCTATCCGTGGGTGAATATGATCGTATCATCAGCAAATAAAAGATGTGAGACAAGGGTACGACCTCCATGCCGATAGCACAAACTGGGATACTTCTGAAACCTCTAAGTGAACAGGTGTGAAAAGTAATCTGCAGCAATGATGAACAGTGATGGCAAATTGGGATCACACTATCTAAGCCCTCGTGAAGAGGAAAAATCACATGGGTAGCCATTTAGGAGTATAGAAAATGACACTCCGAGATGCACCGCTTGATCTGTCGATCCAAATAAAATCAAATTGAAATGCATACAATACAGAATAAATGAAGCCCCAGTCCATAAATGAAGCCCCAGTCCATATGATCATATGCTTTAGTCATGTCTAGTTTCAACATAGTGTTATCCCCTCGCGCTCTAGCATCCAAAGTATAGAGAAGCTCCTGAGCTAATAAGACATTGTCCCCAATCAGATGGCCAGGGATGAAATCACTATGTGGAGGAGAGATAATGTGTGGTAATAGTGTACACAACCGAGTGTTCAAAAGCTTAGTAATAAGCTCATTGAACATAATACATAAACTGATGGATCTGAAGTAAGTCTATCTACAAGTACCGTCCCTCATAGGGAGCAATACAATAGTAGTAGTAGTAGTAAAACCCCATGGAAGATGGCCGCCATCAATGAAGTCCAAGACTGCTCTGTATACGTCTTTTCGAATAATATCCCAACAATGCTAGGAAAATAGGGATGAAAAATCATCCGGGCCGGCAACATTGTTAGCATCAATACCGAAAACTGCCTCATGTACCTCATGAATCAAATGGGGACGGTTTAGTGCCAAATTATCATCCTCCGTCAAAAGTCTAGGATGATATCAGAATGAATGGGCTCCAAAGGGTTTTTAGGAGTAGATAGAAGATCCTGATAGAATGAAATAGCCAAAGTCTGAATGTTAGTAGGAGTAGCTAATACTTTCCCTAAATGCATCCTAATGGACCTGATATGGTATTTGATCAGGCATCCCTGAACCATTACATGGAAATATTGAGTATTATGATCTCCCTCACATACCCGATATGAACCGACCTTTTCCTTCCAAAAATAAAGTCCGGTTCAAAACTGCCTATGCATAATGCAGCAAGTCACGATGCTCTGGTGTAGGGTCTTTATCATATACAATCTCTACTTATCAACCCTATCCTTAGCATCCCCACCCACTGGAAAACATCACCGAACACATGTCGATTTCACCAACGTAGTCCCTATTTTAGCTTGTAGAACTTTTCCTAGAGAACAGCCATCCCCGTAAGATGAGTAGGGAGTGATCACTTTTGAGAGTAAAAGGCTGAAAAATTATGATGCTTCATCCAAACGTTGAGGAATTTGAAAGGTCTAGGTCCCAAATTATCATTAGAAACCCACTAAAGTAGTGAAGGCTAATGATCAGATGAAGTCCGATTCAAGTGTCACTATGAGCTATCAACAGAACTTTGCAGCTGTAGAATTGATGGATACCCTATCGAATCTCTTTCTAACTCGCCATTAGTCCAAGTATACTAATTTTTAGTGAAGCAGTAGTACCTTGATCATGAGTATTATGACTGATGCACTCACCATCATGTGTAATAACGTTAAAGTCTCTCCCAGTCAAGGGTCACGATATCGAGAGAGATGTGGTAAAGACCCACCCACAAATTCCTCTTGATAGAAGCATCATATGAAGCATAAATTAGAGTAAGATAGATGGGACGTGCTCGTCTAGGATCTTCACCTCTAACGTGAAGGAACACCAGTCTTTGCATTCCAAAAATCTAGATCTTGTTGGGCTCATTCTGAACTCTTGTGTTAAAGCCCAGAGATCATCGAATATAATTAACTCTTTACCGAAGTAGAAAAGGTTCCAATATAACCAAAAGATAAACTTGGTAAAGTTGTATAAGTCTCTTCAGGCACCTACGGGTAGCTACATTAGCTACACGTCTCACATTCCATATGATGGCACTCATAGAGATGAGGAATGTGAGGAGGTATCATGTGACTGACTCTTGGTAATCCTCCTACTTGGATGTAGAGTATCAGTAGCCTTCGGGTATTTTTTCCGTGTAATATGGTGAAACCGTCATTGCTTGTCCTCCCAGCCATACCAACCAAATCCTCAGCAAAGGACCTACGGAATATGCCTACTGATGAACCTCATTTGTAATGGTCTCTCCATATCTCACTGCTCAGACTACAGAGATGGGGTAGATGCCTCAACATTCTGCTGGCAAATAGGAAATGTAGTAGTGGTAATAGGTGCCTGTGTCTAAGCTAAAGATGGACCTGTAATTTGTGTAGCTCTAATATCTGCAAACTCTAAGTCATCTGGTATCAGTGGTTCTCAAACCATAAAATCATCAAAGGGATCAAAATATGAAGTATAGGCGGCCTTGACTCCTTGGGGTGAAGCCCAGTAGAAGCAACTGTAGTAGGAACTGATGGTGATAAAAACTAATCTGATGAGTAACTGAACTTGGAACGACTGAACTGTACAATCTGTGGGACTCACTAAAGGAGCAGCAGACTGAACTTGAGCATGTATCCCATCTGGAGTTATATCAACCAAAACAACTGGTGGTACATGCTATGAGATATACTGAAAGTGATTATCTAAAGTGCTAGCAGTATGTTATCCTTGTTGTTCTCTGCAAACTGGAACCCATCGTTTATGAGGCTCAACAAGTATTTCCTTACCCTTTCGTTTGTCCTTGGCCTGATCAGTAGGCCTAGGAGCACAGTCCTCAAGTGTGACTGCAATAGATGGTGGTACTAGACATGATATAAAGGAACATTGCTCATCAATATGGCTAAAGTGTTTACATCAAAATCAATAGTCTGGCTTCTTGTCATAGATGACAGTCTTCCAATATCCATCATGTTTTTCCCTATCAATCCAAATCCTCTCAAGAATTTTATACTCCAAATTTACCTCAATACATACCCAAGCCTTACTAGGTCGGCGTAGATCTGATGACACCTCATCAATGCAAAGTGATACTTTAATTACCTTAGATAATGTAAATAAATTGCTCTAGCCAGAAAGTGAATGGGCAATAGAGGAAAAGAAACCCAGACATGAGCAATAAGGGTCTCATGATGTGGGCTGAAACTCAGCATCCATTTAATAATTCACATCGGACATCCATTAATGTACCAAGTAGGTTTGATGAATAATCATGAGTAGTCATCCTCATTCACCAAATGAATCAGAATATGTGTAGCATCAATAAGGCCTATCATAAAATCACCATGAAAA
>CAIGRB010148706.1:0-12433 GCA_903798255.1 Fraxinus quadrangulata
TTTTTGCTCAAATAATTGACGAGGTTAGTCTTACTAAGATTGGAAGAATTTCGACTTCATGTTAGCGCATTAATTCTTTGGTGAATATATAGAAGTATTGTTTAACTTCAGTAAATTTATGTATACATTCGTCAAATGTGCCGAGCATATTTTCTGAGTTCAAAAGCAAGTGAAAGTAATTTTTTTTTTATTTACTATCAAAATAAGTAATTTACATAACCAATAGTATTATTATTATTAAAAAAAAAAAAAAAAACTCAACGTGAACATTCCGACAGGACCAACCTTAGCTCAATTGGTGGAGCGGAGGACTGTAGTCCGGTTGCTGAAATTCTTAGGTTGCTGGTTCGAATCCGGCAGGTCGGATTTCCTTTTTTTTTTTTTTTGTTATACATATATACATTTTTAGAAAAATAACGTTGTTTCCACATTAATTTACCGATTTTAATGTAGCTAACCTGGATAACATTTATTAGAAAAATCATTAAAATTATTTACGTTGATTTCTTTTCCAAATACCGTTATGATTTTAATTTAGCTACCAAATAGTCATGATATCGTAATAAATAATTAATACACTATTTGAAAATTTGACAAATATAAAAATGACCTAAAATAAATAAAAAGAGATTGAATAAACTTAAAAAAAAGATACTCTCTACATTTCAATTTGCTCAAATCTTACAAAGCTCTTCAGAAATTACATTTTCTTATCTTCTAAAACTAAAAAATGATTTTAGATGTAATTGTAAGGTTTTCATTTTACTCTGCAATAAGCATGTGTTGTTTGAGTTTGACTCTCAGTATCAAACCCATTTAAGTTAAAGACGAGTAGATTATGGGTGCAATAAGCAGTACAATTTTGCTGTATTGGCATCTTTGTTAACACTTTGATTGACATCTCATGATGTATAAAACATTTGACCATTCGAATGTTAATCAAGATGCCGAAAATGAATGTTAAAGTAGCTTTATTCTAACCAGTAATAATGTAGATAGAATGAGAGAAATTAGAAGAAGAAAGCAGAATTTTGATTCGTACTGACGCTAGTGAACGGAAATTTGCAAAAGCAAGATTAGCCAATGGATTTTTGAATGAAATCGTTCGGAGGTCCTCCTCTTGCACAGTTGTGAAAGATTTGAGGGCTATTTGCTATTGTTTAAAAATTGGGTTTAATTTTTACTATTTGAATAATTTTGAGACCTCCACTACAAATTTACCTAAAAATAAATATGATCCCAACTTTAGACAAATTTTAGTTTTAACTATAAAAGTTTTATTGAATCCACAATTTTTATCAATTTTTTAATCATATAATTTATTAACTCCAATCAATTTTTTTTCCTAAATATGAAATTAACTCGTAAGTTATGATTTTGATAATTTAATAAAAAAATCACCGTACTATTATAAACCTACCAAATTCACAAAATCTATTCAAATTGCAATAACTACAAACGGACCGGACCGGACCGGACGATCTTCCTCCAAATTATACTGACCCGACCATACTCCCATCCTTTTTAGTGCGAGAGAGCGAAGCCATATTTTCGACATTTAAGGAAAAAGAGAAATACAAATTATTATTTTCCGAAAATAATAGGTAATATATTGATATTCATAAAGGTCTCCAAATTGGACGATCAAAAATTAAATTCTGAAATTAAAGAATTTTTGGTGCTAAAATTAGTCGACCAATTGGGGACAAGCAGTCAAGTCCCTCCAAATCCCATATTTTTTTAGCTTACTCTTACAAGCTTTGAATTTGCGAACGGAGATTGAACGATTCTCTAATTCTTTGTTTATATTTTATGGGCTCATTTACAGGTTCGGATTTGTGCTTTTGGTGAATTTTTTTTGTTGAATTTCTCTAATGCAATCGGGGGCTGGGGCCCACCAAGACCGCGGCGGAGGCGGGCATGGTTCCGCTTCGCCGTCTTCCTCCTCCTCAGCGGTGTCAGCTCCTCAGCTAGCATTTGATCAGCAGCAGCAAGCAAGACAGGTTAGGGTTTATAAGTATGTGTATGTGTATGGCAAGTGGGTGTGCGAGAAGTGCAAATTTGAGATTTTTTTAATTTTCAGTATTATTAAAAAAATGAAATTGAAAACCTTTCAATTCTAGTCATACAATTTTTTTTAGGAATAATAATTTATTTTATTAACTTATTTTTTCCCATCAGTTGCTGAAAATACTATGTTTCCCTTTTTTCAAAAAAAATTATAATTTTTCTAATCGGTCAGATTTTGAGCTTTCTCTGTTGATTTGAAACTAGGGTTTTGAAATTTGCATTCTCACTGGCTTCTGGGATGCTTTAATTTGTATTATTCATTAATCATAGAAAAATGATGCAAAATAAATTTATCAGATTGTTTTGCCTTTTTCTTTGAGAAATTAAGATACGTGAATTGTTTTTTTTTTCCGCTGTTTTCAAAGTTACAGCAAGCTATGAATATTTTGGATCTATAAAAGAATAGTGTTTCAGATATGACACATAATTAAAGAAGAATAATGCTATTTGTACAACTTTGTTGACAATCTATGTGTTGCAAGATCCGTCCATTTTTTTAAATGGATGCTGTACATTCCTACCAACTCATGGTTGTCAACAAAGTTGTTAACCATGGTTATACATGTAGCATGGTTCTTTAAAGAATTTGTGCGCATCTAATTTATTGGATTTGTTATATTTTTAAATCTAAATGAAACTAGCTGCATATGACTCATTCTGACCCACTCTCTTACTCAACATCATTTGCAGTCCTTGCAACAACAATTTCTGAGGAGACCTGACGGAAATGAAGCCCTTTTAGCCTACCAAGCTGGCAAGGTGCAAGGGATCTCTGGAGGGTTCAATTTTTCCGCAGGGATTGGGTCCATGCAGCTACCTCAACAGTCTAGGAACATAAATGCCACAGGCCAACAACGTTGTCCTCCTAATATTCCAGGACAGGGTCATAATAGGAGTTTTGAGCAACAAATGCCGAACCCTATCCAACAAGCTTACCTCCATGCTTTCCAGGCATCTCAACTGAAATCAGGTGTTGGAGTGCAATCACAACACCAAATGATACCGGGAATGTTTGGCCCTCTTGGTACGGATCAAGATATGCAAACAGCTAATATGAGAATGCAAGATCTCCTGCATAGCCAAGCAGCTAATCAGTCCCAGGCATCCTCCTCCAAGAAATCATCCGAACAGAGTGCTGACCGGCCAGCATTGCTTGGTCCAACAATGCCAGTAATACCTATGCAGGGGAACCAAGCACAGCAAAATATCATGAAAATGACTAACAACTCGAATGCTATGGCTGCACAATTGCAAGCGATGCAGGCTTTGGCACTTGAACGTAATATTGACTTGTCGAACCCTGTAAATGCAAATATGATGGCACAACTTATTCCCCTCCTGCAGTCTGGGATGGTTGCTCAGCAAAAAGCAAATGAAAGCAATCCCGGCGTACAGCGTGAATCTATGGCAAAACAGCAGGTCAACTCACCACAAGTTGCTAATGAAAGTTCTCCCCATGGTAACTCCTCAAGTGATATCTCTGGACAATCTGGCTCTTATAAAGCTCGGCAGGTGGTTTCCACTGCTCCGCTCAGTGTAACTACAAATTCAAATATTACGAAAAACTCCAGTAACATTTCTGTGCATGGTAGAGATAACCAACTGCCCCCGGGACAGGCCACAGTGGTTGGCAATGGAATGCTTTCTACACATCCAGCAGAGTCATCTGTGAACTTGAACCAGAGAGTGGACAATACATTCCTTGCAAAAAAACCTGCATTCAACATTGAAGCTTCACAGGTGCAATATACCAAGCAAAATCTATCTCCTTCACAATCAGCTACTGCATGTAATGATGGGGGTGTGGGAAATCCTTCATCTCAGGGTGGGCCACTTCCTCAGATGGGACAGCCGCAAACTGGGTTCACAAAGCAGCAATTGCATGTTCTTAAAGCACAAATACTTGCATTTAGGCGCCTGAAGGTTTGCACATTTTTGCAATTTTGCATTCTTCTCGTTGTCTTGTTCTAAGTGAACGTCATGCTTTGCTTTTATCTCGTGTTTGGTAGATGTTTCAAAAAGCATTTCTAATATCGTGTTGCATATCTTCTTTGTCCTGCTTGTAGAAAGGAGACGGAACTCTGCCACGTGAATTACTCCAAGCTGTTGTCCCTCCACCGCTTGAGGGGCAGATACAGCAGGAATTTCCTCCTGCAAGAAAGTCAGCTGGAGACAATGTGGATAAACACGCAAGACATATGGGGTCAAATGAGAAGGTACCTCAGGCTGTAACGGCAGCTGGTGGTGTAAATATTACGAAGGAGGAAATTTTAGGGGATGATAGAGTAGCTTCTGTAATAGTTAATATGCAAGGCATTAAAACAGCAACGAAGGAATCAGGAGCAGTGATTCCTCCCGAAAAAGAAGAGGGGCAAACTGTAGGATGTTCAGGGAAATCTGACCAGAAGGCCGAACAGAGTATAGAGAAAACTCCTATCAGGAGTGATTTTGCTGAAGACAGGGGTAAAGCTATGGCCATGCAGACTGCCGTTCCGGATATGCTGCAGGTTAAGAAACCTGGTCAGACAGGCAACACCACTCATCCTAAGAATGCTGGCTCAACGAGAAAATATCATGGGCCATTGTTTGATTTTCCTGTTTTCACCAGGAAACATGACTCTTTAGGATCATCAATGATAAACAACAATAATAATTTAACTCTGGCATATGATATTAAGGATCTTCTCTTCGAGGAAAGTGGAGAAACTCTTAAGAGGAAAAGGGTAGAAAAAGTAGAAAAGATTGATAAAATATTAGCTATGAACTTAGAGAGAAAGAGGATGAGACCAGATCTCGTAATACGATTACAAATTGAATCGAAAAAACTTCAACTTGCAGAGTTTCAGGTGCGCTTGAAGGATGAGATCGAGCAACAACAACAGGAAATAATGGCAATACCTGATAGACCATATCGCAAATTTGTTAGGCTATGTGAGCGCCAACGTCAAGAGCTCAACAGGCAATCACAGATCAAGCAGAAAGCGACCAGAGAAAAGCAATTGAAATCCATATTTCAGTGGCGTAAGAAGCTTCTTGAAGCTCACTGGGGCATCCGTGATGCTCGGACATCCCGCAATAGGGGAGTTCATAAGTATCATGAAAGGATGTTAAAGGAGTTCTCAAAGAGCAAGGATGATGATCGTAATAAAAGGATGGAGGCACTGAAGAATAATGATGTAGAAAGATATAGAGAGATGCTGCTGGAACAACAGACTAACATGCCTGGGGATGCTGCAGAAAGATATACTGTTCTGTCATCATTTTTGGCCCAAACAGAAGAGTATCTTCACAAACTGGGAAGTAAAATAACAGCTTCTAAAAGTCAGCAGGAAGTTGAGGAGGCAGCCAGTTCTGCAGCTGCTGCTGCACGTNCTCTCTCTCTCTATATACATATATATATATATATATATATATAGTCCCCCCACTACAATGCCAAGCACTGATAGATTCAGTGTACTTATCAGTTAATGTCACAGTGCGCTATAACAAAAGGCCCAATGATAATAAAATCATAATTTGGAATGGGAGACGTAAAAGGGGTTCTTGGTTATTTAGCAAAATAAAGTTCTTTGTTTTTATTTTGCCTCAGCAAAAGAATCTCCAAAGAAACACCAGGCACATCTTTAGGCATGTCTCATCCCCTGAGATGGATGAGTAATACCATGTGTCTTGAGGCAAGACTTGAAAATGCCTTGAAAGAGTGACTCCATATTCGCAATCTATTTATCACTGGTGAAAAAGTGGTACTTTAGTCATTTTTGTGCTTTTAGAAATTAAGACAATTTATAGGAACATTAAGTGCATTTTCCCCTGGGAATGTACCTAGATAACATTTGTAAATTTCAATAGAAATTCTGACGATTCTTGTTTTGGTATGTGAATCGTATTGAGATATTTACGAAGTAAATAGTTTTTCCCTTAAATTTGACTCGGTATTCATTTATGTTGGGGACAATAATAATGAGGACTCATATTGGGATGGAGGGATCCATGTATCAATTTACCCTTTGGTTTTTCCTTCTTCCACCCCCAGGTTCATTTAGTTGCTGCTGTGGTCAAATTTTATTAACATTCTCATCTATTCTGTGTTAGGTTTGTTATGTTTTTGACTGGAATCCCATATCATTGTAATTTCTCTCTTTTTTCTGGACAAAAGGGTCTTTCTGAAGAAGAAGTAAGAGCGGCAGCAGGGACACGATCCCTCCTTCATTACTTAAGGAATAGATTTTCTGAAATGAATGCACCAAAAGATAGCTCGTCTGTTAACAAGTAAGTCTGTTTGTAGCTAACTGGTGATAATTTGTATACTGGGATATCCAAAATAGGAAAAGAAACTACTTTGATGATGTATTTTGCTATTTGGATGTCTTGTAATTAGGAAGGATCATAATGTGCTTAGCAGTTAGCAGTACACTGTACTTTGTGCTGTCTATTTAAAGTGCCGAATATACATAGTCAGGACTTTTGCGATGCATGATTATATTTTTTGCGTAATGTTCTCTTTGCCTTCTTGGTTTTCGCCAGATATTATATCCTTGCACATGCTGTGAATGAAAGGGTTACAAGGCAGCCCTCAATGTTGCGAGCTGGAACCTTACGGGACTATCAGCTAGTAAATTGCAATTTTTTACGCATTCTACCATTGACATTGGCTGCTCACTTTTTCAGTCACTTTTTTGTTTTCTTGATTGGTTCTGTACTGATGCATTTTTTTTTTTTACTTGAATACACAGGTTGGCTTGCAGTGGATGCTTTCTTTGTATAACAACAAACTCAACGGAATTTTGGCTGATGAGATGGGGCTTGGGAAGACTGTTCAGGTTACTTGTTTTTGATTAATATTGGTTTAAATATATGATTTGAATTTTTTTCAATACCAACCTGGAGGAATTTATTTTCTTTCTCGTGGATTTTTTAAATCATTTTCTGCTTTTTATTCTAAGCCCCTGTTTGGTGGGGATTAAAATTAGATTTTTTGTAGATTTTGATAAAAGTTGATGAAATGTGTGATTGAAAAATTGTGGATCCTATGAAATGTGTGGTTAAAATTAATTGTTCACTTTGACTTAGATTAATTTTAATGCATACCAATATTTTAATCCATACCAAACACGGGCTAACTCTTGTAATAATTTGGTATTAATTACTGTACCAGAGTGTTTGTGGACCTTTTTCTAATGTTCGCTGTCTTCTTACTTGTGCAGGTTATGGCATTAATTGCTTATTTGATGGAGTTCAAAGGAAACTATGGTCCACATCTTATTATTGTTCCTAATGCTGTTCTTGTGAACTGGAAGGTTTGGTTAATTTTTAAATCAGTTTAAATTCTTGGCAATCTCTTCTATTTTACATGTTTAATTTACTTCGTATTCAGAGTGAGTTTCACAATTGGCTGCCAACTGTCTCCTGCATATTCTATGTTGGAGGAAAAGAGCAGAGGATAAAATTGTTTTCTCAAGTAAGATGAACTCCTGGTCTTTTGAGATTTTACCTTGATAATATTTTCGCCTTCAAAATTAAATAACTTCCACTTGCTTTCTGTTGTGTAGGAAGTATTAGCCATGAAGTTCAATGTCCTCGTGACAACCTATGAGTTCATTATGTATGATCGTTCAAAGCTTTCAAAAGTTGATTGGAAGTATATCATAATTGATGAAGCACAACGGATGAAGGACAGAGAATCAGTCCTAGCTCGTGATCTTGATAGATATCGCTGCCAAAGGCGCTTGCTTCTCACAGGAACACCATTACAGGTTTGCTGAGAGTCTCAGACTGCCTTACATATAGGACTCCCATTTTTCTGCACTAGACATGAAGTTTTCATGCATGCTGTGTTACCTTAAATATATTAACTGTTATTGGTTTAAGTTGTTACGTTTGGCCTTTAAAAGGTTGAAAGTTTCTGAGAACACATTCACATTTTACTAACTATTACATAAAATCATTGTGCAAAAAGGTTTGCATTTGTGCTCAACGTTGAAAACTTGGGAAATTAGTTTTCGCCGGATTATTACTTCTATCATGTAGTGCTCAGGATGCCATGCACTTGTAGCTTTGAAATTAAGGCTAATCCTGGGTGAGTTCTACAGTGAATTTGTCATCTCCTCGAATGAGAACTGTATAGTTTAATTTTACAGCTGAAAATAAGGAAAAACAAAGACTTCTCTTGAAAATGAGAACCAACCCAGAGTACTGTATTCGAGACTTGTTGGGCTGATATGCTCTGTCAGATTTTTTGTGTTAATGCACCCGTTCCTGTTTCTTTTCTTGTTTGTTTCAAAGAACTCAATGGATCAAATCCATTATATTTCCTATGCAGAATGACCTTAAAGAACTCTGGTCTCTTTTAAACCTACTGCTCCCAGAGGTCTTTGATAATCGAAAAGCATTTCATGACTGGTTCTCGCAACCATTTCAAAAAGAAGGTCCCACACACAATGCTGAGGATGACTGGCTTGAAACTGAGAAGAAGGTAATCATTATACACAGGCTCCACCAAATTCTGGAGCCTTTCATGCTCAGGCGTCGTGTTGAAGATGTTGAAGGATCGCTTCCTCCCAAGGTATGCCTTTTAAGTATCACTAGATATTCTATCATGTGGATTGTTTCTGACAAGCAATTTGAACCTGCAGGTTTCAATTGTGTTGAAATGTAGAATGTCTGCTATACAGAGTGCGATTTACGACTGGATCAAATCCACTGGTACTCTTCGGGTTGACCCAGAAGATGAAAAGCGCAGAGTTCAAAAGAATCCTAATTACCAGGCTAAGACATACAAACCTTTAAATAATAGATGTATGGAGCTCAGAAAACTTTGCAATCACCCGTTGCTAAATTATCCATATTTCAATGACTTATCGAAGGCTTTTCTTGTGAGATCGTGTGGAAAATTGTGGGTTTTGGATAGAATTTTAATAAAACTTCATAGAACGGGTCATCGAGTACTGCTCTTCAGTACCATGACAAAACTTCTTGATATAATGGAAGAATATTTACAATGGCGAAGACTTGTGTATAGACGGATTGATGGAACAACTAGCTTAGAAGATCGTGAATCTGCTATTATGGACTTTAACAGCCCTGATACTGATTGCTTCATCTTCTTGCTCAGTATCCGTGCTGCTGGACGGGGTTTAAATCTCCAGTCTGCTGATACGGTAGTCATATATGATCCTGATCCAAACCCAAAAAATGAGGAACAGGCTGTTGCTCGTGCACACCGTATAGGACAGATGAGGGAAGTTAAAGTCATTTATATGGAAGCTGTGGTTGACAAAATCTCAAGCCATCAGAAAGAGGACGAATTTAGGAGCGAAGGTTTAGTGGATTCAGATGATGACCTTGCTGGCAAGGACCGGTACATGGGTTCAATTGAGAGCCTCATACGGAATAATATCCAGCAGTATAAAATTGACATGGCTGATGAAGTTATAAATGCTGGACGATTTGACCAGAGAACAACACATGAAGAAAGACGCATGACCTTAGAAACCTTGTTGCACGACGAAGAGAGATGCCAAGAAACAGTTCATGACGTTCCCTCACTACATGAGGTAAATCGCATGATTGCTCGGAGTGAAGAAGAAGTGGAGCTCTTTGATCAGATGGATGAAGAACTAGAATGGATAGACGAAATGACTCGATATGATCAGGTTCCAAAGTGGATTCGTGCTGATACCAAAGAAGTTAATGCCACCGTTGCTAATTTATCAAAGAAACCATCAAAAAAAATCTTATTTGGAGGAAATGTTGGCATAAATTCCAGTGAAATGGCCTCTGAGACAGAGAGAAAACGGGGGAGACCTAAGGGGAAAGTTCCTGTTTACACTGAATATGATGAAAATGATGAGTTTTCTGAAGCTAGTTCTGATGAGAGGAATCAGTATTCTATACAAGAGGAAGAAGAAGAAATTGGGGATTTTGAAAATGATGAATATGCTGGGACACCTCCAGTTAATAAAGATAAATTAGAAGAAGATGATCCTGTTTCTGGTGATGAATACAGATACCAAAGCGGTACGAAACACACTAGAAACAATCTTGCACTTGAACAAGCAGGTTCATCTGGGTCTTCTTCCCATGGTCAAAGATTAATGGCAATGGGCTCACCTTCTGCGTCTTCTCAGAAGTTTGGATCACTTTCTGCTTTAGATGGCAGGTCCAGTTCTCGTTCAAAGAAGGTGGTATGTCTTGTAACATCTTATTCTGATTCTTCAGGCTAAATTCTCAAAGTCGTCATGTTACCTGAAATATTTTATTTTCTAATTTTCCAGGCAGATGAGTTAGAGGAAGGGGAAATTGTTGGATCTGGAGACTCTCAGATGGATCACCAGCAATCTGGTAGTTGGAACCAAGATCGAGATGAAGGTGAAGATGAACAGGTATTGCAGCCCAAAATTAAACGCAAACGAAGTTTTCGAGGTCGTCCTCGGCATGCTGCAGAGACATCAGAAGAGATGTATGTTGAGAAGTCATCTCTTCCGATAGGGGATTCTTCTCGGTTGACTCAATCTGTAGAGCGTGACTTGCAAGCAAGGGATGACCGTGGGAATAAAGTTCTTGGAGACCCTAGTTTATTGATGCATGGTAAAATTGATTCGTCCTTCAAGAATAGACAAAATTTATCCACGAGAAAAATTACAAATACAGCTAAAGGGCATGCTTCACTAAAATCTGCCAGAGCAAGTCATGTTTCTATTTCTCCAGATGCTGCTTCTGAGCAGCCAAGCAGGAACTGGGACAGTAAAGTCATGAAAGGGGCTACAACTGGTAGCGGTAAGATTTCTGAGGTCATGCAGAGAAAGGTGTGTTACTCTTAACCTCTTTGATTTCTATTGTTCAGTTTGCACTCTATTAGGAAATGAGGATTTGTGTTATTGTTCGTGGCACTATGTTGTCTGTAAAATGTTATGTTTGATAATATGCTGATTCTGAATGAGTGGCATGTGATCGAATTGGTGTCTTCTCTTATATGTTAGCAACTAGAGTCCTAAAATATGCTATTTGTTAATTTGCCGTTGACATATTGATGTCTTAGACTAGGAATGATCATCGGATCGTGTATATTCTGAGCTTGGGAGAGTGGACTATTTGACAAATGAAACCTCCCTATAAATAAGAATAGAAAAAATTGATGTATGATCGAATTGAATGTCCTAGTTGGTGTCGGTACGAGTTTTAAGGAACGACTTTAGGATTTGAGTGTCTTCCTAACTTTGGCTTTTGTACTCCTTATTTCTTTCATTAGAAGTAGGTGAAAAGCATGATAAGGTGGGCCTGACTATTTGAAAATGATAAAGAAATTATAATTTCCTATTGCTGAATATTGATCAGATTATAATTATAATTATATGGTAACTTTTCCTCTCCGCTTCTTCTCAATCCTCTTTCTTTTCTCTCTTCTTCTTTCTCCGCCACGTTCAGCATCAGGTAGTATATGTTATTTTGAGATTTCCAAAAAAGGGAAAGACATTCATTTTGAGATGGAAGGAATAAGATTTATCTTCTAGTCCTATACTGGTAACATGAGTCATTTTTGAATTGATGAATTTCAGGGTAGTTTATTTTTGAAGGACACCTACTAACTGTAACAATTTTTAATGTCCTAGGAATAGTAGTTAATTAAACTTTTTTCTTAGAACCATTGTGTTTTGTTCCTCCAATTATGTAAGACCCCAAAACTCTGTGATCCATTATAGTGGCTAAAGTGTTCGTACCAATATTATGTGTGCAAAACTTCGATTAAATATTTACAGTTTTGGCCTGAAAACATCATGAGAGAAGTTAATGTTGAAAATGTGATGGATAAAAGATTTTGATTGCTTATCTTTTGGCTCAGCAAGGAATGTGGCTCTTAATGGACACAGCCATTATTGTATGGCTTGTTGTATGATTGCCCTTTTCTCTTTTGTTTTTGATTTGCTTTAGGTTCTGACAGGGATCAAACATTTATGATACTTCATTTGAGGTTTATCTTTATGTTCTCCATTCCTTGTACGGTTGCTATTTAACTTAGTAACATTTCTTGGCAAGTTTTACGCTACAATTTCATCAAGTCCCTCCTTTTTTCTTCCTTTCACCCTTTTGTTCTCTCTGCATATTTTCAATCTTGACCTTCCAATTCATTCTTTTTTGGTGGTCGCAATTTATATACATTTTGGTGTATTACAGTGTAAGAATGTTATTAGCAAGCTTCAAAGGAGAATTGACAAGGAAGGGCACCAAATAATTCCACTGCTAACTGAACTGTGGAGAAAAATTGAAAACTCCGGTAGCGTAGGTAGGGCAGGGGATAGCCTTTTGGATCTACGAAAGATCGATCTGTGCATTGATAAATGTCAATACAGCGGAGTGATGGAGCTTG
>CAIGRB010148706.1:13853-34290 GCA_903798255.1 Fraxinus quadrangulata
ATTCGACTATATGTTTTCTCAATTCTCAGAAAATTCTAAGATCAATAACACGATCTTTTGAAGTGAAAGAAATGTTTTGGGAATCATAATTTTTCTCCCTCTTGGACATGATTAGGTCAGTGAAGCTCTCTGAATGTTTATGTGAATTATATTGAAAATTGAACGGGAAACCCTAGAGTGGTACCCACCCTACTCTGTCGGCATATTTCGTAGGTTGAATTGGAAAAGAAGCTAAAAGCTTATCTTGTATTCTTCATTAGTATCGACTACTAAGTACCAAACATAGCCAATATGTATTAAAAAATTCCAAGATTTGTGCTAAATGAATTTTATGATAACATTGCAATAGGTGAGAACTGAAGCAAGAAAAGTGCACGATCTTTTCTTTGATATCTTGAAAATAGCATTTCCAGACACCGATTTTCGAGAGGCCAGAAATTCTATATCTTTCTCCAGCCCAGTTGCTATGCCAGTCTCTGGTTCATCATCAAGGCAAGTACCTGCTGGTAAAAGCAAGAGCCAAAAATCTGTGAAGGATGTTGACTCTGATCCAGGTCCTCGCCAAAAGCCACATGCTCGAATTCCTGTTCATACTGTCGAAAGCACTAAGGTCAAAAGCTATATGCCTCAAAAGGAGTCGAGGCTTGGAAGTAGTAGTAGCCGGGAGATTGGACAGAAGGACGAACCTCGTCCACTGACTCATCCAGGGGACCTTGTTATATGCAAGAAGAAGAGGAAAGAGAGAGAGAAATCTGCCATGAAGTCTGGGAATGAGTCGACTTGTCCGGTTTCACCCACTGGAATTAGCCGTAATATGAGAAGTCCTGGCTCGAGTTCAGGCACGAGAGATATGCTATGGAGCCAACAAAGTACCAAACCACAAGGGCGGGCTGCCATTTCTCCACAACCAGAGAATAGTGGTGGTGGTGGTGGCGGCTCTGTTGGTTGGGCAAATCCTGTAAAGAGGACGAGAACTGGTGCTGGGAGGAGGCCCCCAAGCCATTTATGATTTTTATGTTAGTTAGTTCAAGATGAAAAGGAAAACAATTCTCTGGCGTTTAGGTGCCTTGGTATAATGGCGCTGGATTGTGATTCTTGTAGATGTATCACTGCTTTTCTTGTATGTTTGACGAATTAACATGGTTGGACAATTTACATGTCTTTTTTGTATATTATCCCTGTATCTGAATTGCCTACGATTCAACTCTTATCACTTTATTGATTTCCAATTAAATGGAGTCTAAATTACCTAATCCAAAATTAAAGGTAAGTAGGGTATTGTCGGGTGATGGCTGCAGGCTGTAGCCGGCCACAGACACCGACAGATTATCTTGGACGTTGGGGTTTTTTTTATTAATTTTTCTTCTTGAAATCTTTTAAATACGGTTATGGTGATGTGGTGGTATGGTTCATGTGGTGGTCATTGGTGTTGTATGGTGGTGGTCCTGGCAGTGGCACCGATGGATATCTATTAGGTCTTGGGTGGAGGAAGAATGGGTGGGCTGATCCGATGACACGTTCTAGGGCAAAACGGGTGAAAGAGGCGGAGAGATTGCTCGTTGAAGATATGGTGATTTTGGCGAAGAAAAGAACAAGTTCTGTGTTGGAGTCGACGGTCGAAATAGGTTGGAGCAACTTGATTCAAGTGGACGAAAATAAAGGTCAAATTTCCTACTATGCAACCGCATAGTAGAAAACACAATGCGGCCGCATGGAGTTAGGCAGGGAATTCCAGGTCGCATTTCAGATGAACCATGCGATCACATCCAACCCTACTATGCGGTCGCATAGGCTAAAAGCGAGGCGATATTTTTCCTTTTTCGCAAATTTCCTAATTGTAATAGAATTATACTCTTATCATAATTTTTGTAATCTTTGAAATATTATGCACGATTTTAGCTTGATTTTGAGGCTATTATAAATATGATTTTCATTTTCATTTTCATTGTGAACACAACACATTATTGAGAATTATTTTGTGAGGCAAATTTGCTTTCAATCCATTGTTCTTCGTTGGACAATTTGCGAACTTAATCGTTTTTGTGGCGTTCAAATCAATTGGGTGAGATTTTCAAATATTCAATCAAAAGTGTCGACATATCGTTCGCGTATTTATTTGTTATTTTGATTCGTTACTTTCGAATCAAATTCAAAATTTTGATTACTTGGGTTTCTTGGGTTCGATTTCAATCTATTTGTGGGTTACTTAGTTCTACGCTACATGGGTTTACATCAAGACAGCACAGTAAGGTCATGAATTATAGTAAATTATAACCACGTTCTAATGGTATTTGGACCACTTCTTTTCTAAGAAGGCAACATCAAGTTTACTTAGATAAACAGACAAAATAAGGGGCATGAATTTTCAACCCTTCCAATGAATAATTTTATGTGCAGTTCAGTAGATTTTAAGCAGAAATTATAGCATAATACTGAAGTGAAACATGGCCTGCATGTAGCAACAATAAATAATTTTTTGTTGGACAAACTTTGAAATAAGTAAGTTAATTTTTACGTTGTTATCAAAATAGTAATTTCTTTTACGTTAAAGTTGTAACTTATGTAAATAAATTTAAGAATAAGAGACTTATTAAAAGAGAAGTTAAATATTATCGATTCTTGCTCTAAATTTCTCTGTCATTCGCAAAAATATATTGATATAGCCAAGGTCCAAAAATTGATTCAATTTGGTATTTTTCATAACTTTTGCTCATTTTTTACACATATCTCCAGCTATTTTTATCACATTATCATCTTTAATATTTAATTAATTAGTATATATTTTCTCTGGTGATGATTTTTGTCCAAATATGCCGGTAGTTTTGAAAAAAAAAAATTTGGCGAATTTTTTTATTTATTGTTTATCTTGCTTATTTAAAAATATGATGGACAAATAAGGTTTTTTGAGTCCATCCTAATGGATTTTTTGGCCTTCATCGGAGACAAAATGTGTTAACTAATTGAATGTTGAAGATAAAAATGACGAAAAAAGTTCAGGAATATAAACAAGTGCAAAAATGAACAAAAATTAAGGATCTTTATTGCAAATAAAATGTGACACAGTTAACAAAAAATGCAATGCGAATAATTATCCTACAATTAATTATATACAAATCATTAAAAAAAAACAAAAACCTACCTTATTTTTAAATTTTAACAAATATATTTTTTTAATCAAGATTCATAATACAAGCCAAATAGTGCTAATACGTGTCTCTATGTTTAAATTTTTTTATTTTGGACATTTTTTTTTTACAGTAATCCGACCCACCCCTTATGATTTTTTTTATTTTTTTTAAAAAATGTTAACTAAATATAAATTTTGATTTCGCTGATTAATGAACATTATTGGGTTTAACAAGCTACAAATTATTTGATTCACATCAAATAAAACTATTATTATTATTTTTTTTTTTTATCATCATCAATTTGCGGGTGAAAATTGTGCAGTATGTAGATTCATAACCTTTCACCAAATAAAAAATAATTAGGAAAGGGAATGCAAAAATTTCTATTTTATCCCCTTCAATTCATTATTTGTAACTTGATCGATTAGCGTTATTTACAATGAATTAGTGTTATTTATACTGGTGTTGTAACATCAATCGTGTTAAATAATATTATTCTTTGAATTAAAATAATACTATCTAATATCACGGGTGTTAATTCAAAATATTACTTTGGCTACTCCAACTTCTTGCTTATGTAATCACGACATTAATGATTCTTTACAAGACCTAATGGGATCTTTCAAAATTCAACTCTTACACACTCATACACATCCATATCCAAGAATAACGTTGAAAAAGCCAGCCAGTATTTAACAGTATTGCCAATAGTATTCCAAGGCCCACCCCAAGAAAGACAGCGACCAGGGCAGAGAAATGAAACTGTTCAGAATATGAAACCTCTATCAAGTACAGCATGCTCGATATTTTCAACACTAGTCTTGAAACTCTCAAAATTAATAAAAGACTACCCAAATTCATTCACAGAAAATTCTACTACTATCAAATTGCATAAGATATACATTCAGCATCTTGTCTCTGTCTATTATTTGTCTTACTGTACATCTTTGACCTTATTTCAACCTCGATTTTCTGGTGAGTAACATCATGAAGGTACTTAAATAATTAAGTATGCGTTGTAACACAATATTGAATAGAAAGCTTTATAACACTACCATTATCTTAGTGTGCAGTGCAAACAAATATCAGAGCCTACTTGCATTTTTGGCTCTGGCCACTCATTGCATGTCTGATATGCTCGACCAAACAATGCTGAACATGGTGAAAAATGAAAAAGAAGATGAAAATCTTTCGTCTTATACAATGTTGTCCAGTGTGTACCAAACATGCCCTAGAATAATTCTTTCTAGCGAAAATATCAACCTTCTAAACTCTTCGAAAGGTCGTTAGCAAGAAACTAGAACTACTGGTCAGGAAAAAAAAAAGCATTTCTATCCAGAAAAAAAAGCTTGGAATTGAAAAGAAGTCTATAACTCTTGATAAGAACTACACTAGCAGCATTAGAGTTCATGGGAGCTTCTTTCAGAACAAAATCTCGAACCAAGCATGGGAAAAAAATTGAAACAAAAAAAAATTCAGCTCTAAGGAAACTATGCTTGAGACTAACAACAGATAGCAAGGTTACAGTTGCCAAAGAGAGGGTTCTGATTTTGTCGTTGCATTTGTACATTTCTGGCTCGAAATAATGGCCACATCGAAACATTTGGAAACCGGCAAAATTCAGTGACTAGGTTTCAAAAACAAATCTAAAAAACAAAAATTAATTGCACTATCGTTGCTTCTCAAAAATGAAATGACAGAAACTAACCAAAATTAGATGCTGGTATTTGTAATGAGTGTACAAGATTCTTGTTGAGAATGTATAAAGAATCCACTAGATTTGATAGCGCAAAAATTGCACTAACCTCTTTGACAGAACATTTCCATTATCATGCAACGTATTTGCCAATCTCCCAATACACAAAATGGGAATCATGAAGTTCATTGGCAATTTGCGAACGAGAAAATTCTTATATGCAAAAACTTCCTCGAATACAAGTTCTAGAATTCCCTTTGAAGCAAAACTAGCTCTCAGGTGCCAAGCACCTATCTGATATTCGAGTAAGATTTCTTTGGGGTACAAAAAATGGAGCCCAGAGAATTAGCAGCCTTTCGTCCAAATCTATTACCCACTGGTCCAAATTCTGATTCCTCATCGTCACTGTCAATGTTATTAGCATCTTTCCTATTTTGATAACCTCTGCGCCGGAGAAGAAAAACATTGTAGTAGTAGTTCACCAATGATTCTCTGTCTTTTCTAGGAAAAAGCTTGAAAAGTTCGTCCCAAAAATATTTTTCTGAAGATGAACAGTTTGACTTCACTATATCCTGAAATTTGTTTTCGTCTTCTTTTGTCCAAGAGAGTGCAACTTGCTCACCCATCCTATTAAATTTCCAATTATAAAAAGCAGAGCCCAACTCAAGACTCACCTTCATCCTTTTCTCAGCAACATGGAACTCGACACATTCAAGAGAGGCTGGGAACTGGCAGCCACATGATTCTCGTCTTCCTCTTCCAATAGGATCCCTTTCAATCAAATTTTTGTTTTGTTCTCGTTTTTCCAGTGGCCAAGTTCGGGTACCCAACCATTTACAGTCAATTTCGTAAGCCTCTCCACAAAAGTCTGGTACGTCTGCTTGAAAAAGTTGACCTAGAGGAATTTTCTTCTTGCGATGGAAATTTCCAGCAAAACCTACAGAGTCTACTGGTGAATTAGACTGTTCACCAGCACAATCCTCATCACTATGAGAGCCTGAGGATGGTGATTTCACACTGATATGATCGCGTGAATTTTTAGGAGAATCTTTTGCAGATAGAAGCCTCTCACTGCATCTCAATCTTTCAGAACCTTTTCGATCATTGTACAAGCTTGGATGCATCTTTTGCTTTTTCTGCAAGGTACTAATATAGTAAATCAAAGAATGACTGGATATACAAACAAACTCATAATAAGTCACAAATCATCTTGAGAAAATATAATAAAATATTAACAACAAAATTTATAATCTAACTTGCAAGCAAACTTAATGTAGACCGATAAAGTAGCAAATAATAAGGTCTCAAATTAGTAGTTAAAAGAATAAATTGTAATCAACTACCAGAAGTCAAAACAGCCTATAATTCCTGAAATTTTATTACTACTAATAGGATCCTCCAGATAATCATAAAAATATTTGATTAGCCTATTTGTCGTCCTCATCATTATCAGTTTCTTCTCATTAATTGTAATTGTCCTTCACTTGTAATGCTGTTGTTACCTATTTCATGTAAGGGCATAAAATATAAAATAAAAGGAAAATGTAAATTTCTAAGCCATAAAAAAAGTCCCAGAACCTGAATCCAGTAATAAAAAGCCTAGAAGCAACACATAAGTGAAATGACAAAAGAAAATCCCTTGACCAAAATATACAACACTCTCCCCCACAACAATGATTTCGCAAGCATTCAATATCAAAACAAACCAAGATATGCAAGATGATGACCAGTGTAAAATTCAGATTAAAACCAAGGAAACAACATATTTCTGCATCAAGCAAGCATCGATATTAGCTTGATAATTAAATGAATAGCAATAAAATTAAAATGACAATCAAGTTAGAAATAAGAAAAAGAATGTAACTGCATACAACTAGACTAAATAAAGGTCAGAAATCCTAGAAAACAAAATTACGAACCATAATTAGTCAAGGAAAGCTTGCATTGACGAAAACTCCATTTTATTTTTAAAAAAATAAAATTATTTGAGACTTGTGCCTTGAGGACCACATCACATGAGGCTTTCATTAAACGCATCAAAGTTTACACCATGAGAGCCATTTTCAAGGCTTGCGCCTGGGTAGCTAACTTGTGCTCATTTGTCTTGCCTTTTGGGGGGCTTTTTATTGGTCTTAGTTTTTGGGGATATTTTTGGAGCCTAGAGTGTTTTGCGAGGTTTTTTCTCTCTCTTTTTTAGCATCACATGGAAGGAGAATGAGAACGCACCTGCACAAGTAGAGGATGACGAAAAAGAATAAAAATAAATTTTTAGTGATAATGAGTATGATAAGAGAATCAAAATGTTGATGAGTACGCTTACTATTTGCTATTTATAATCCATTTTTCTGCTTGTCCTAAGTTAGACTTTTAATTTTATTAATTTGTTTTGTTATGGATTTTCAGCATGGTTAGTAGTTTTTGGCTACCATATTCCTTTCAATTATTTTATTTGTTTATATTGAGGCTCATGCTTCAAACTGGACACACAAAAAACTAATTAACACCCAATTGAGCCTTTTTAAAACATTGGATAACTCAGTCAAAATAAGCAAATTAATATATCATTGGTGTAACCCAGACACAGAATACACACAATGCATGTCTGGTCAAAACCTACTTTTTATCCATATATATTGAGGGATCTACGGGTATCACCCATTTGTCCACCATCAGTTCTTTCTATTTATAATTTATAAAAGTACAGTATTGAGAAAGGTCGAACAATGATTCCATTTTTTCAAATATATATCAAGTATCATAAGTGAAATGAACAACATATTGAAGCACAGCCAAAGATTGCAGTGAGTAAAGCAATACTATTTCACTAAATAAAACAAACCAATAGATAGTTATCAACTCGGCAAAGGGACAATTATTGATAATATTATCCGTTTAATACTCATATACAGATATGATTAAAGAATATGATGTACACCTGCGAAATTGTTTGTGGATTGCCAGAATCAGCATTTCTTCTTATAAGCATTGCATCACGAATCAAGAGAACCTGCTTCAAAAGCAGATCGCAACCATAGGACTTCCACTTATCCCCAATTGTAAGGTCACAAGGATCCTTTGCAACCTTAGTGATCCAATCCAGCATGCCACAGTAGCACTCCAGCTTCCTTTTCCTGCTAGCAGAGTCTTCACCAACACCACTCGTATCCATTACCACTTGATCATCATTCCCACCCTCGACACCATTTCTCTCTTCACCAAAATTCTCAGTACCTTGTTTATTTTCCTCTTGGTTTATATATTCATCATCACTAGTTGATAACATGAAAACCCAACCATCGATACTATTAAACAATCCTCTTTTAGCCATAGAGTTCAAAGCATTCTTTTTAAAGGTTAGGTTCACAAACTCCCATATGCTATGTTTTTATCTATACTCAGTTCACTTGAAAAAAACACATTCAAATTTTGACTTCATCCCCATAGAAATCCACTAAAACCAAAACCTCAGTCCTTGATATCAATCTTCGCTTTGGCTTCTTTATATCTTCTAGATCTTCTCAACCACCTACACAACGTATACCAACACTTGACCTGACCAAATGTATCTGACTACTCAAAAACATTTTAAAGCAAAACCAACTCTAAAATCAAACCCACACTATCTAGCCACTAAACTCCATGAATACATTTTAATCATCCTTTTTTTCACAAAAGCAAATAGCTTTAACAAATCAATTTGTTGCCCATCACCAATCTTGAATGGTAATGGCATAAAACGAGAAATCCCAGAAACTTCTTAGGCAGATCCTCAAGAACCTCGTTCGAAAAAAATAAAAATTTCAGCCTTTTATCACTATGATTTTCACTGTTTTCGGCAATATTAGCAGACCCTTTGGAGTAGGGTTCAAAATCAAAGCAGGTTTCAGTTTTCTGAACTTTCAGAGGAGAATTGAAGCTTTCTACACCAAACCCATCAACTTTCTTGGGTCATCCTGCCATTATTTTGAAATAGTCCCTTTCATATATACATGTACAGAGCAAATCAAGATCAAGAAATTAATACATCTTAACGCATTGAATGTGCATGTGTGCGCATAAGGGTTTTAGGACCTCTGAGAAACACTTTTAAGGCAAATTGGCATTGATTTTTATGTGGGTTTATAGCGGGAAGAAATTCATGTTGAATTATTGATCTAGGGTCTTGATTCTTCAAATAAATTCTTTAAACCCCATGACAAAAATTTTCAAATCCCAAGTAATTCTGTCTCGTGGTTCGATTCAGTTCCATAACAGTATATCACATATATGTCTCGATGACAGAGAGAGACCCAAGTGAGGAAAAGAAAGCAAATGGGTCAACTTCCGATATTTGTACAGAGACAGGTCCCTCGGTCGAAAAAAAAAAACCGAAATCTCGGAACTTTTTGCAACAAAAAAGAGAGGGACATACCCGTAATTGAATTTTCATAGTTTGAGGGACTATTAGGGATTGACTCTTCCATTTTCTTGATTCTTGTCGATGTAAATTCTTGATCTTTATTGCCTAATTTTTAGGCTTTTGTTTCGCAAGCACGACTTCCATTTTTATTCGCTGTGCAGAATTCATTATTTTGGGGGCTAGGTGGGGTGGGAGTGGGGGGTGAGATCTCAAGATTCAAAAATAAAGGTTAGGAGGGTTGAGTGTGCTTTAAGGTGTGTCAAGGAGGAGAGGTATTTACGGTTTATATATGAATCATTGATTAACTAACTATAGTTTGTTGACTTGGGTGTAGGGTTAGGGGTAGTTTAGGAATAAGACTTCGTGACCCTATTTATTTCGGATTAAAATCAAATTTTAATGTAAATCTAAGTCAAAGAATCAATATTAACCACATTTTTCATTTCATGGATCCAACAACTTTTTAATCACACATTTCAAAATTTTCTATTACAATTTACTAAAAATTTAATTTTAATCTCCACCAAACACTCACCGTGCTTGGCTGTAAATTTATTGTTCAATATCAATTTTGAAAGTTACTCTCTCGCACATCTAAGTAGTGTACTCTAATTCAGGTGAAAAACTGAGTCTTGTTGAAATGAGGACTGTAAACAATCCCATCTAAGAGTCATTCATTAATAGCGGTGATTGAAAGAGCTTTCAACAAGGAAAGTCCAATCTCATCTCACTCGTCAACATAAAAATAAGAAGAAACTTGTTCTTTATGATGAACGTCGAGAGACAATAGGAATGATATGCAACCAACTATGAGGAGAGGATTAAGCCTTGCCTGATTTTCCTGCCTTGCTATAGAAAGAGGGATTTCTTGTCTTCCAAAACTAGTATAAAATGGTTGTTATTTCTATGTTATTTATCTCAATTACTGGGTTTCAAGGAAGACTTGTGTCGTTACCTTTTGAGCGTAGGATGCTCATTGAATGTTGAAAAGACCAAGATAAGCAATTTGAAATCAATTATAAGACTCCATAATGAAAATGCAAAATTATAGAATCAACTTGTATTCCTTAAAAAAAAAAAATTTGATTAGCCCATTAAGAGATCATTTGCCATCTATAAAGGTGGGCTTAGCGATTTGTGGGAATCACCGATGAGATGTCCATGATTATTGATAGTGTGACTTTTAGTGATTCTAATTGAAATCGATATATGTCAATAACTCAAATGAAATTACCAATGATGACATTGTTATTGATAATCGACACACATTTCTCAGCGATTACCAACATCAATATTGTTGATCATGTTGTTACTAATCATCCATGGTGCTTTAGTCATTAGTGTTTATTGATAAATTTTGGTTAATTATAATAGTGAACTAATTTAAAACGTTAGTCGATGAAATCTCGTAAGTTCAAAATATCGTAGATAAGTAATATAATGATGAATATAGTATCGTCCCACAAAAATTATGTACTTAACCTAGTTCTAATTAATACTAACTTTAATCGAATAGTCAAGTTATACTTTGTAATTTTATATTAATTATCTCATTGAATTAACTAATGAGCAATTGAGAAAGCTTTGTAAACTTGGTTTGAAAAAAAGGGTACAAATCACTCATTATCTCCCTTATTAATCTATTTTAATATAATTTAATACCGTGACAATATTTATTCATTCTCAATGATCAATGTTCATATTTTATTTAATAATTTTTCTCGAATAGAATTAAACACATCATTTTATGTGACTTTCTTATACCTTTATGAAAGATGTGAACATGAAAGTATGCACTAGAACTCCTATGAAATCATGCAAGATATAGTAGTATATTTCTATTCTTTATTGGACCTCACAACAATTATTATAACATGTATCTTTCTTATTTTTTCTCTTTATTGATCAGGTAATTAAAAGTTATAAAACTCTATAAAAATCATCTAAGATTAAACACATATTGAGTTTCAAAGTATTGAAAATTATTTTAAAATTTCTTAACAAAGGTTTATCTATATCTTAGCAACTGAAAATCTAACCAGCATTACAAAATTATGAGAATTCATGTTTGATTTATAAGATATTGCCCGAACTTATTTTTTCTCTTTATTGATCAGGTAATTAAAAGTTATAAAACTCTATAAAAATCATCTAAGAATAAACTCATATTGAGCTTCAAAGTATTGAAAATTATTTTAAAATTTCTTAACAAATGTTTATCTACATCTTAGCAATTGAAAATCTAACTAGCGTTACAAAATTACGAGAATTCATGTTTGATTTATAAGATATTGCCCGAATTTAAGATATATAAAGAAAAAGAGGAGAAAGCACAAAATTTTGAATCTCTTCAATCTTCCTTGGTTAATTTCCAATTGCGCCTTCATCTTCCTTGTCCAAAACCAAGATTGAATCTTCAAATGATGAAATTCTTAAATCTTGCCTTTTGATTTCTCTTAAAAGAATGACGATTGGGCTTCCTTTGATTGCAAGATTTAATGCGTTGTATGATGTGAAAGGTCTTATTGTGTGTTGGTGGGACCCACTTTGTTTGAAAAAAATGGGTACAAATTTTCATTTTGTTACTTAAATAATATAAAACAAACAGGGGCTTATGGATGCCGAAATCAGGTCAAAACTCACGTCCAGGATGATAGCCATAAGGAGTTTACATCGAAGAAGGTAACTAACCTGTCTAGCTAGATTAAAGATATGTGATCGCAACAAATATCAATGTTGAAATTTGCTTGGCCGAATTTAGGGGGTTGCGTGGTGAGTTTGCACCCCTATAACTTTGGAAAATATTCACTTTGGTTTTTAGTTTTGCTCTTTGTGCAGCTTGAGTCTTTTTTTTTTTTCGTGCAGTTTTCATCATGTCTTCTAATTCATCCAATTGACTTCGTGTGATTTTCAATCTTCATTCCTTGGTCCGAATCAACTTTTGAACATTCGTAATTTAGTCCCTAAATTTTGAAATTCTTCTTGTTTGGTCCTTCTATTGTTGATTATCACTTCTTTTAATCAAAAGCCATCCAAACCTGAATATATCATACAAGAAGCAATATTCAACCCAATTAAGTAGTAATCTCGTGAATTTAATTCCCAAATCATGATTTGGATAGGTGTAGTAGACACACGTGTCGCACATAGTTGAGTAATTGTGTGTAATATTATTTTTCTTAAAAAAAAGGAATTACCTAGTTAGACAGTTATGGTTCTAGATGTTCTGATCACACAAGATTCTAGGCAGATGTTTAGAGATTGATAAATGTTTCCTTAACAAATAAATATGTGGGCCTTATGCTCCAAGTGCCAAGTTTACCACAGCTTAGGAACTAAGGGCACATGGTTCACCAATTGGTCCTCGCTCCTCGAACCTGTTGGAGTTCGTCACTTACATTTGGTTCTGCTAAAGGGTCGTCATAGGGCAAGGCTTGACCAATTAGACCATCCGTCACAGAAAGACCCTGCGAGCAATGAAGGGATGTTTTCATAGGTGCAAAGTTAGTGAATCATAGGATCGAGGTTATTGCCGGGCAAGGCGCATGAGAAGCGAGGGAAGCCTGCACGTGGCACGAGGACAATAACCTACATGGCATCTATTTTCTAGGTGTACATATCGACTCCACGTGGATTAAAGTTGAATAATTAAGTAACCGACTAAAATTGAATTAGAAACTATGTCAAATGGAAGAGAAACAATTTGAATTCCCTAATCAATACATGAATTAAGAAATCAATGTGCCATGTTGTTAAGAACAAACCAACCTAACTAGTAAGTTTTGAGTATTAACCAATGTTCTAAAAAGGGCGTCGTCACTTGCGAAGCGTGGACAAAACGTCTCGCTTCAGCCTTAGGTGTGCCTTTTTTTTTTCTTTCTTTTTTTGGCGTCTAGGAGAGCTTTTTTTTTTTTTTTAATATAATATTTTATAATTTTAGATGTTTGGTAGGTATTATTTTAATTATTAATAATTTTTAGATTGATTAGAAATTAAAAATAATATTAAAATAAGAAACGTTTTTTAACACCTAAACTCGTCTTACGCTTTTTAGAACATTGGTATTAACAAAGTATGGAGTCATACAATAATTATAGTACTAGCTCTAATTTATTAAACAAAACAAAATTTTCTCCATATTCCTTGTGTGGCTTTCTTTCATGTTATACAAATAATTTTATTAGATTTTTTCTAACTTTTTTCCTTTCTATAGAATTTGACTCAATTTGAGATTGATTTTTTTCTCTGTATCAACTAAAACAAGCAATTTAAAAAGTCCATGAATCTTAGAGTGAAAATAAAATCAAGGTACTAGAATCTCGAATTAATTGTCCTTCTCAAGAATAATTAATTCTACACTTAGATGTGAACTTTATTATCTCTAATCAAACTGCGAACACATAATCATGCATTCAAGATCATTATTCATGATCTCATAAAGCATAGAAAAATATTTCTATTTATTATAGGATCCTATGATAAATTTACATGGAACCTCTTGAAACAATTTTCTGTTTCTGTGCATTCTAAATTATTGATATTCATTTTGCAAAATTAGTCAGGTGCGGAAGGCTAGGTATGAAGAATTCATATTAAATCTGGCAAATGCCTTCGACCACCACGTCCACCCATTTCCCCTAAAACAATGGTCCTTGTTGAGACTAAGGAAAGGTCTTTAGAAAGCTTACCCTTGACTATACGGAGGATAAGGAATTAAGCAGCTTATGGACTGATTTCCTTTCGTATCTTATTGTTGAAACAAGAATTGTTGACAGAAGAAAGCAGGCAAAGCAAGGGGTGAAATGACATATATATATGCTGTTCTTGCATAAAATCCGGGTATTTGATTACACACACACACACTATTCTTTTTTTGGCATAATCCAATAAGCACTATTTCATTTAAATGGGCAAATGAAAATGTTAATCCTACATTTGTACTTGGTAATTTTCTAAGTTAAAATCATGTTTTTAGTTTATTTGTATTAGGAATTAATTGAATTGTAATTAAAGTCAAAATAGGATTTATTTAGTCAAGTTAAAGTCAAAATAGTTTGGGGTTGATAGAGTCTTAAAAGAGGTCCAAGATATACAAGAAGATCAAGATTTGGATTTCAAGAAATTGAATGAAGAAAGGACTTTCCGACACTAGTCTACCGCTCAGCCGTGGCTTGAGCGGAAAAAGCAGCGACCTTGCCGCCGACCTAGCTCTAGACTAGTGCTCGAATGGCAAGCTCCTCACTTGCTTTGCACTCGAGTGGCAAGTCACGTTCTGAAATCCCTATTTGCGTAAAACACTAATTTTTCAACTCATTTTCATTCCAAACATTATCCACTATATATATCCAACCCCATGTACGTCCAAAAGGGTGTTGAATCATCCTTTCATTATTGAGAACACATTATTGAAGATCAAACAATACATTCAAAGTTCTCTTGATTCAACTCCTTTGTTGATTCATAAATTCGTCCAACACATAGTTTGTTGATCGAGCCTTAACATTCTATATTCAATCCAAGATCAAAACACAAAAAGATCTAACGATCAAATACCAACCACCCACTTCCGTATAATTTGTTAAAGTTTTGAAGATCGAGCAAGGAATCGAAGTTTCGGTAGGACAAGAACGGAAGATTCTTGGTGATCCACAAGAGATAGACAATTTCATAAGATCTGAAGCGGGTGCATGACTACGCAGTCTATGAGGGCTTTGGTGATTACAAGAAGTAGGTCAGAGAGTATCAACTGGCTTGGGCTCGAAATTTTTTAATCCTTTACGAAGGGTTTTTCTCCATGATCATCTTTGGTATTCTTATTTGTTTACCGCTTTTGATTTATTGTGGTATTCAAACATAGAGTGAAATTCGATTAATTAACTTAATCAATTAGAAACAATCAAAAAATAACTTGTTACTTTTAATTGTGTAATTCCGCACTAAACAATATTTGAACCTTCAAAAAAATTAGTTAAATTTCATCCAAGTAGAGTTGATCCATTAATTCACATCTTCAGTTGATTGACAAAAAGGAAAAAAGTGGCTTCAAAACAACATTGAATTTCTTGCAAAATGAAAAATACAACAATAAAGAGCCAATTCGCCTCTTCTAATTTTGTCACTTTGACATGGACCAGCTAAGAAAGAAAAGCTATAAAGATGATTGAGAATCCTTGAGATCTATGGAAGTTAAGACATTGTCATCAGAACTTCCCGGTGCATCCCTGTGAGATACCCTATCGCCGACACCTCTGAACGAATCACCGGAAACTAATGCTTGAATCAGCTTTGGCGGTGGCGGAACAGCCACCTCGACTACGCCTTCCAGCATTTTCACCACCATCCCCATAGTAGGCCTCATTGATTCATCATCTTGAATGCACCATACAGCCACCAGTCCTACGCGCTCTGCCTCTGCTTTGTCATATGTGCTACTGAGCCGCTCATCGACCACAGCTGTCACATTGCCAGCAATTAACTGGCGGGCTGCCCAGGGTGGAAAGAACCATTTCTCAGTACTACCCTCTCCACCTCCACCTCCACTGGCCGAAGGTGGCCCCTCCACATTACGGCGGCCGCCTAACAATTCCAATAATGTCATCCCATAGCTATACACGTCAGCTTTTGTGGTAATTGCCACACCAGAGATCCACTCAGGTGCAACATATCCCCACGTACCCCTCATGGTTGCTAGAACCCGGCTGTAGTCCCTCCCAATGAGCTTTGCTAGGCCAAAATCAGATACCTTAGCTGAGAAATCTTCATCCAACAAAATGTTCTCGGGCTTTATGTCACAATGTATGATGCAGTTTCGACACTCCTCGTGTAAATAAGCAATGCCTCTAGCTGTCCCTACAGCAACTCGAAATCTGACATCCCAACTCAGATTCTGACCATCCCGTCTTAGGTAAACACTAAGAGGTCCATTCGGCATGTAATCATAAACCAAAAGCCTATGAGAATCTTCAGAACAAAACCCTCTTAATCTAACCAGATTGACATGCTGAATATTTCCAATAGTACAAACCTCTGCTCGAAATTCCTTCTCCCCACCACCAGGTCTTTCAAGTCTTTTCACAGCCACTAATGAAGAATCGGATAATTCCCCACGAAATACCACCCCAAATCCTCCATGTCCGAGCTTCTCAGAAAATCCCCTAGTAACAGCATGGAGCTCCTTGTAAGAAAACACCCTCAGATTTGTTACAGGAAAAACACCATCATCATCCCCCTTTCTTCTCTTAACCTTTCTCCTCCTCAAGTACAATAGATTTATAGTTCCTAGACTCAGAATCACAAGAATCCCACAAATCATTCCAATGAAAACGGCCATCTTCTTCTTGTTCTTTTTGCCTGCGCTCTTTCTTTGCACCTTCACATATAACTTATCATCAATAGTGCTATCCAAAGTAAGATTCCATACGTTAAAAAGAGACCCATATAGATTCTGGCATAAATAACTCCTCATGTTGTGTAGCAAACCAACACACGAACAATTACTCAAACATTCCCTTTCACACTTGCTCCTACTCGCACTAAAGGACACGACTTTTGGTCCCTCGTAACTCACCACTCCTACTTCCTCGAACCCCTCATTCTCACCACAAGTCCCATCACCTTCCAGGCGACAACCCTCAGAAAAATCACTCTCATTCCATGAAACATCATTAACCGGCCTAAATCCATTCAAGCACTTACAAGGACTCGACGGCCCACCGCTGCAAAGCCCCAAATTACCACATAATCCATATACTCTACACAGATTCTCAGGCTGTGACCAAAACATGTTCCAATACTCGGTCTGGAACGACCAAGTGAACTGCTTCAGCTGCCCCGTATGGTCCACAACGAACCTTGTTAAGGGAGGTTTCACACCCTTATCTACTGATACCTCAGTGTACCCAAAAACTGCCATGGGAGTAAAAGGATTAAGAAACTCGAATTTATATATATAAGGAATTGTCATTTCAGGCACCCCATCAAATGAATTTCCATTCCATTTACCAGTAGTCCAATAAGTATATGAATTAGAATCGCTATTACCAACACTACCATTGCTATAAACAAGAGCAATCTCACCATAATAAGGTGGATTCAACCTCACAGAATACCTTCCTGGTGTTGGATCACTTGAACTCTTCCAAGAAGTCAGCCATTGTTTAGTTGTCAAGTTCATCCCAGGTAGCCAAGTGTCAGTAGGAAAATCAAAGCTTTGCCAAACAATCTTCCCTTCATCATTTAACAACACTAAATTTCCCTGCTCTAAAAGCTTCAAATCACTTGCTTTTTCCACATTGCTTGTTTCCCACAAAATGGTTCTTGAATCTTGATCCACTACAACTAATTTTCCATTTTCACTGATTTCCGCAGTTGCTGATGACAAATTCTTGATGGGTTTTTCACGGTTTGCAACCCAAACATATGTGGGAGTTGGGATTGAAGCATACCCAATGCCCAAGTAACATCTAACATTACGACCGCGGGTGAAAAATCCCAGCTGAAAAGTTCTGTTTTCACTAAAAATCGTTTTGTTTCCACTAAGAATCACCTGAGATCTTAGTAAAGATTCCAACTTTATGCTATTTCTTGTGGATTCTGCAAACCCTTCAATTTTCTTGGAAAAATGAGTTGAGTTTGGGCTTGAAATTATGGGTTTTGTTAGTGGTTTTGAAGCAGATAAAATAAGGAAATTCAATAAATAAATGGAAACAACAAGAAAAGGGCTTGGAGGCATTTTGATGAACAAAAAAAATGGCATTTCATTTGTGGAAAAACATTGATCAAAAAATGAAATCCTTTTGTTCTTCTAGAATCTAGATGGGTAGGTGCAGAAAAATGTAGTGGAAGATTAACAGATGAAGATATTGGGGATTTTATTGTTTAGTTGGATTTAACCATTTGAAAATATCTGAAAATATATGTCTTTATATTTTTTATTTTTCTGAAAAAAGCTGCCACTCACGGACAAGAACATATATGTAAGGTGAAATGAAGTTACAATAACACCCTTGAGATATGTAATGAATTTGTCGACCATCATGCTACATATACATCATTATTTATATCATTTTAAAAATACTATCATGCTATGTATACATTATTATTTACATCATTTTAACAATGTGCCACGTAACGAAACATGATTGGACAATTTTAAAAAATAAACTTTCTCATGCAAGACTTTTTGAAATACAATGAAATGTACAAAAAGATGTACACAATAGAATGCACATTTAACATAATTCATTTGCCTATAATTGGGGTTGAGTTATACTTTGGTCTGGTTTGATTTCAATTAGATAGCTTTAAATAATTTAATTTTAATTTCATTTCATTTAGGATAACTCCATCCCATTTCGTTAGTTTGAAATTTGATGATGTGGTTGTCAATCAAAGAAGACTATCCTACATGTCCGTTAGATGTTGGCAAAATGTTAATTCAATTCGAAGTAGCTATAGTTTGATTTACTTTCAATCGGGGTAACTTACTTCCTTTTTTTTTTTGTAATTTGAAGTAATTATAGCTCCTGTTTGATGGCCATAATAGAGACAAACAAAGAAAAATGATTTTATGGATAATGATTTATTATTATTATTTTTTTTTTAGAATGTGTGATTAAAAATTAGAAAAAAAAATAAATTTACGTGTAAAATATTTTATTGAATGAATGTAATTGAAAATGTGCACGAGAAATAAAAAATTTTGTTTTATTAAAAGTCAAACATGTGCTTAGTTTGTTTTGATTTCGTTGGTCAAATTAACGGAGGTGAAAGAACTTTCTTGACTAAAATAATATGAACAAAATTGAAGTACAATTATCTGATTGAAATCAAAGTAAAATACAGGTGCCTAGAATAAAATAAATTTTTATCCCTTGTTATTGTATAACAATATTCATTGGTTTTATGAGGGGTATATTGGTAAATGTATAGTTAGAGTAGAAAATGATATATGGAATTAGGTTATTGTGGCAGATAGAAGATCTTGAAGTCCACTCATGAATTCAGATTTATCTGTTATAAGACTTTGGAATAATAAAAACTTGGAAAATTTCGCAAATGGTCCTCAATTGATTCTCAATAATAATTTGGTCTTTATAGTTGCACCATTAGGATAACAACGGCGTGGGGGCAGCCCTCCTCGCCCCTCATTCAATCTATTGTAATTTTAAAGAGGCGGGATGGAAATGAGGATTAAAATGTCCCAATTATCGACTTATTAATTTATTTATCTTCTAGTATTTTTTTAAGTACGATTTAAATTTAAAAATATACAAAGAAATGAAGAAATTTTTTTGGACTGGTTCTGGCCGAGGACCATGGTCAAGTGAGATCAATATACTTTGCTATCCTTATACCATCAATAACTATAGGAAAAACCCTCCAAATTCACAATCAATTATCACGTGAGTCTCAAGAAATCATCTCTCTCAAATTTATGGACATTGAACAAAGTTATAGAGTAAATACTCATTGTCTAAAGTCATAATAATAGAATTATGTGACGGTTTAACACATTCTGAAACTGAATATTGATTGTGCAACTGTAACGTAAATATTGAATATCGTTTTGTTATACTTTAAAGTTCGATGACTAATTTGCTATTAGAGAAATAGGGTAAGGACCAATGATGAAATTATTCCTAAAATTATGACAGCACTAATTTGATGATGATGATGATGATGATGATGATGATGATGATGAATTTGAATTCAAAAATAATGTGTATATTATTGTGGTTTTTAATATGAACTATATTGAATTTTGCAGAAGAAATAGCAAGATTTAGAAAAAAAATAAAAAAAATAAATAGATTTATGTAGTCAATTTTAAATTAATAAATATTATATTTCCTTTATTATAGTTGTTCTAGATAGTATTATAGAGTGTGTCTGGTACATATTAAGTCTCTGTTTGATTCACATTATTTTTTTCATTTTCATTTTTTCACTCATTTTCAATTACACATTTTTCAATAAAATAATATTTTTCATCACATCAATAACTTTTCCTTCTTTTTCAACCACATATTCTTTATCAAAATATTATTTTAAAATACATTCTTTTAAAATAATGCGGCTCAAACACCCCTTAAAATGAGAGAATGTATTTTTTTGAAATGATATGTGTTGAAAAAGAAGGAAAAGTTATTGATGTGATAGAAAATATTATTTTATTAAAAAATGTGTGATTAAAAATGAGTAGGAAAAAAAAAA